>CAJNOI010000161.1:139035-204600 GCA_905250115.1 Adineta steineri
ATTGCCTGATGTATGAAATGATGATGATGATGCTCTACGAGTCAGATGACGTGGTTCATTGATCCATCGAAAATTATTTGGAAAAGATGAGAACGCTGTTGGAAATGTATCAAAATCACGCCATGGATCAAAAAAATCAAGTTGATTACCAAAGAATCGATCGAATGGATCGTTGAATAAACGATAATGTGTGATTGGAAAATAAGACATGATGTATTTAATATGAGCAAATATTCGTTAGTTAAAATATGATGTATTCTGTATGTAAATTTATCCATATTTATATAGATGAAATATACAAACAATTTCTAATTGAATTGCGCAGTTTCGAGAGTATTCGCGAGTATATCCGACGTATTTTTTATGCGTTTCATTTCGTTTTCGATTTATTGACGGCATATAGATTATTATCACATATGACAGAAACAGTGAAAAGGGTATTGATCATATGTGGTTTGATTTATTAATGTATATAAACAAGGTAATGACTAAATGAGAAAAACAAGTATACGTCATCGATCGAATATATGTGTTTTTTTTCGAATTGCGTATTCTTAAAAATGATAAAGTACTGTACGTGGTTTGTGTTTGACGTCAATGAAATTAATGATTTCACTAAACTATAGCCTTGAAATCATCAGATAAACATTAATTAGAAGGTATTTATGGTTTTATGATAGTGATCGATACGTCATTCGAAAAGGGAATATTCATAATAATAAACTGCATAGTATAGACTATTTTTTTAACCTCTCATACGTAGTTTATTTTAAAATACAAAATCTTGTTTTCGTAACATACTAATATATTAATTTAAATTTAATAAATTATAAACAATAAATATTTTATTGATCATCCGATTTTGTCTTTGTTCCACTTTGGTCATCTGGATTGAGTGGTCCAGCAGCAAATTCTTCAAATGGCCGTGCACGTACTACTGGTGCTTTTGATCGACTAAATGCTTCTTTAGGTGGATGTGCTATGAAATTTGAGTGAATTGCTAGAAAAGAAAAACAAATTAAAATTGAAAGAACTTTGAAGATGAGAAATTTTACATGGCGTTGAAAAATGTGGCGAAATTTTTTTGTAAACAGCATGTGAAAAAGATTTATGAGATTGATCTAATCATCAAGACAAAAAAAGCAAATAATCAAGCTGATTATAATTAATACTAAATACCATGAGTAGTTGATGGGTGAACATGATGATCTCGTTTGGCTGATTTGTCTTGCACGGGTATTGAACTAGCTATGTTACTTTCATAAACAACTTGTGATATTTCATGCGATTCATTAGATTGTTTATCAGATGTTTTTGTTCGACTTGATGAAGATGATGTCATATCTAAAATAATTGCGTTAAACGACACATTTGCTCTACTAAGATAAGTAATATTAAGAATATATTTGTCTGCTTTAGATATAGTTTCGTTTACGTTTACTAAAGTAAATATAAGAAAAAAAAAATATATACACATTCAAACATTTATCGTAGCCTTGTACTTTCCTTTTCTTCTCGTTTTATTATTTTTGAAAATCTTTCAAAGCTTTTATTTAATAATTATTGGACAAAATCTAATTTATACATTAGCAAGTCTATATTTATAAACATAATTCGATTCTATAATGCACTGAAAGAAAATCAAGGTTTCATAATTATAGATTAAAATCCGTTGATATAGTACTTCTATGCTGTTATCTGCATAAACGCACAGAGAGCGCTACAATCAATAAAATATATTTCAAAATAAATTTTCATGTTTTTTTATTTTATTTTAAATTAATCTTGTTATGATATTATTTCTCACTGATTATATGATGTTTTTTCGTTAAAAAATCGAATTTATTATAATTCGTCAGATGATTTAACCAATCAGAGATGAGCAGCTGATTCCCCATATTTTTTGTTTGCTTTCCATCTCGTTGGTAGTCGCTAGTCTTTTTCGCCTACTCAATTAAGATTTTTATATTTTGTATCAATAGGCATTTATATTGCCGTTGTTGGCAATTGTTAATAATTAAAAATGAAAACTCCAGTAACAATGAACAGTATTCGTATTGGCATTACAGATTGTGCACGTTATGCTAATTATGAGAGATGGTTTTTAGATGCACCGGCTAAAGTTGATATTATTCGTCTTTCATATCATTTGAATAATGTTGATGATATAGAACAATGTCAAGGTATTGTTTTATCTGGTGGAGAAGATGTTGATCCACGTCGATATAAACGACCAGAACTTCTTGGTAGATTAGAATTAACTGATATTGATGAAAAACGTGATGAATTCGAATGGGAAGTTATTGGACGGGCACTCAAATTAAAATTACCCATTCTTGGCATTTGCCGTGGTTCGTATATTAGTTTAATATAATCTATTCTATTTTTTCTCTGAATAGGCTTGCAATTATTCAATGTTTATCATGGTGGTACACTTATTTTTGATATTCCATCTGTTACAAATATTAATGGACATGCAAAAATACAAGGTATTTATTGACAACAAAATAGAATTAGAACTATTCAATCAGATTTTTTTGAATTAGATTCAATAAGAAATATATAACACGTAATGGCAAAAAGTTCTATTACTGTATATATATATAAATAATGTACTGAAATTGAAAGTAGTCATCTGTAAACTATTTATTACTGTTAGATTGTACGTTAACTAATACATTAGCGAAGGATATATTAACCTTAGAATAAGATCAATATCATTATAACTAACTCTATAGAATTTTTATTAAATCAATCATAACGATCAGTTCACCTATAACATTATTTCAAGTTTTAAATAGATATCTCAATGCCATCTAATAAATGATATAATGATTAACCTAGTATTTATATATAAATCAAGGACAGAAGTATATGACCATCAAAAAAAGGTCAATTATGTGGAACAAGAATATTGAACATTATCAAAAGAGTGTTTCATAATATTCATCTCGTTTTAGTTAAATTCTACATTAGTAAAAATAACATATTTCAACTTCACCTTAGTTCATCGTAAAAAAAAGCCTATGTTTTAAGGTATGGATCAACGTCATGAAATATCTGTTGGAGAAAAAACTCTTCTCAATGAAATCACAGGATGTGTTAAAGGTGCTGTGAATTCTTCACATCATCAATGTGTAGAAAACCTTGGTACAAACTTATTGGTTGCTGCTAGAGCAGAAGAACCCATTGTCGAAGCATTACAATGGCAAAATGCACATGAAAATCCATTCTTTTTAGGCGTACAAGTAATTTATATAACACAAAATTTCTTTTCTTGTCAATATATATTGATTTTTATCTCAATTTAGTGGCATCCTGAACGAATGGTTGATCAAAATAGTCCATTTTCATACAATATTCGCCAAGCATTTCTTGATTATATCATCGAACATCAAGAACAAACATTAACAGAAAATGAAGAAAACATGGTGACAACAGAAATATCAAAAGATTAGTTTTTGAATATAAAACCGAATTCTGTGACTTTATATTATCAATAACATTCCTATTAGAAAAAAATTCTATTTTTCTTTCAACGCTTTAATTTATTTTCACGCATGATTTTTCTATCTCTAAAAAAAATACAGTGCATTCCATTCCTATCTTTTGCTCTGCTCTAAACTGAACTCTCTTTTTTTTATTTGTATACAACATGAAAAGTAGATTTATGTATAAATACATAATTATCGTACGTTGGTTTTTATGATTGAATGAAGTGTCAGATTTGTACTGTCAAACCGCTATTAATCTTCTTCTTTTCATCAATTATCCATATTTAATCTCGCATATTGTTTTAGCGTTTTCCTTTTATTTGTATACTAATTTCACATTGCTAATATTTTTCTTTAAATCGTATTCTTATTTTTTCTTTGTTTTGTTTCAATGTAAAACAAATGCCACAAATAAATAATCAGTATATATATATCGCATTATACGATTGTACTTTTTAGATATGTAAAAGAACTTCAAAAAAGGAAAAAATGGTTCTTTTTAGTAAATTTCGACCGTTATTACAAACGGTATTGAGACCAAAAGAACAATTGCAATCAAGTAAACTTTATCAATGAATAAAAAATAAATGATATTTTTGTTTTTAGTTGTAAAACGATGGAGTTCAGGAAGAAATATGCGAGTGATGATATCGGAATTTCATGAACGAAAATTTTTTGATATGTTTGTAAGTTATGCGAAATGAAGTATTTGCTTTCAAAAATAAAGGATGCATACATGAAGATATGTATGTGTAATTAACTTGATAGAATGTAAACGTTTTTGTTACTTATTAACCTTGCATTTTTATTTCTGCATACTCAATTTCAGAAATCTAGAATATTTATGCAAATAAATCACACATGAATAGGAAATTTTATTTATTAATCATTGTCACGAACGTGAAAGAATTGTACTTTATGTTTTGCAGCTCAATAAAATGATCTGACTTTAAACTTTTTTTAATACAAATGATTATTTTATTTTTATTTTATAGCATTATTACTTTCTAATTGGTTTGGTACCTACATTTTGTGTCGTTTTTTATGCTAATGTCTTTGTTGGTATGTATATTTTTAATCAGAAATAATTTATTCTAATTCATTTGATTAAATAGGTCAAGCAACACTCACGGAAATTCCAGATGATTATGAGCCACGACATTGGGAATATTATAAAGTTTGTTTGTTTTTTCAGTAAAAAGAAAAACAATTCTATTCATTTATTTAGCATCCACTTCGTCGCTTTATGGCTCGTTATGTTGTTCAACCATTTGATGAACGTTATGAGATTTCCCTTCATTCCATCTATACGCATGTTATGAGGGATCAACTTAAGTATTATAAAAATTAATCATATATAACATGATATATTGATTTGAATTCATTTTCTAGAGCTCTTGAACGTAAAGTAAAACGTTTAGAACACGCACGTGGTGATGCTAAAGGATGGTTTTATCGTCCAGTTGTTGATCATTTAACTGAACTTGAACAAAAGAAAGCAGTTGAACGATCTGATGGTTATTCAGCTATGGTCGCACCTCGAGAATTACCTCCACCACGTTCATGGCCTGTACCACCTAAAACCTAATTGAACATTTGTCTCCGTGTTTGTTTGCTACTCCTTATAGTCAGTTGGTTCCACAAAAGAAAAACAACAGCGTCCTTTCTATTAACTCCCTTTTTGAATCTTTAGATTGTTTGATATAAATAAAAGAAAATAAAAAAAATTGTTTTTTGTTTGACATTGAAGTTTAGCGCGACAATAGAAAATATCATTGTAAATATAGTGTGCTTTACTGTGCTAAAATCTGTCCTTTTCTTTCTCGTTTCTTATCGTCGTTAGTTATGGAAAAAAATAAGGAGAACTAGAAGAATCCATATATTATCTTGTTTCCAATTTGGTAGTATAAATCTATCAAATCAACAACAACAATAACAGTTCTATAGAGTTAGTAGAATGATAACTGTATATATATATATATTCTTTTTTTTTGTGCTGAAAAAGGAAGAGTATAACATTTCATCTATATGTAGAACAGCTAAGTTTATGTTGTGAATCAATGAATGAGTTGATTCGTCAACATATGTTTTGCTATGAAAAAAAACAAGAGAAGATAGATTTAATTATTTTCTTCGTTTTCGATCGATTGTATTAATGAGTGAATATATATATATATATATTTTTCTTTTCTATTAATTTCCATTATTCAATACGATGTGCAATATTAATAGCTTTTGTGTTCGTTAAGCCTTTTCATTTGTTTATTGATTTGATTAATATGATGCAACAATATTAGAGAATCATATTTCTTTCCTATATTTACTATCTAGTTGTCTATAGAGAGACAAACATTTGTTTTCTATGAGAAAAATCAAGCCGTTCTCAGCTTATATGTACTTAAGAATGAACTTGCCAATGTCATTGTCAGTAGCAGTCGATGTTTGCATGTCTGTCCTTGATGAAAGAGAAACAGAATCTGCCTTATGTTTTCTCTCTCCCTCTCCCTCTTTCTTCCCAAACTGCCTTGTACTTCTTCATCGTCATCATCGCTTATACAATATATCAGACGTTTTTTTCTCTTATTCTTGCGTTCTTACCCTTATAATACAAGGTCAATTATCAACAAGAGACGTATACATTTGTATTGTCGATGCGACGAGTGTTTCTCATAGAGGTTTTTGCTTGCCGTTTAAAACGGAGAGATATAGAGAAAAAACGAGAGAAAGAGAAATTGTTTTTGTGGAGGCTCGTCTGTCACCATTCGATTCTCGTCGATTTTGGTTAAGAAAAGAGAAAAAGAACGCAAAAAGGGCCTTAGTGCCCAGGCCACCTTGGCCGTCGATCGATTGACCAACATCTTCATCATCGGCATTAAGTAAGCCTTTTCTATAGAAAGAACTCGTTTTTTTCTATCATATATTTCATTCTCATATATATATAATTAATCGTTTTTTTTCTAGATCATCATCCATCAAATAATGAGTGATAAAATTCTTAAAATTGTTAGTCGTTATATTTACGACAGTCGAGGCAATCCAACTGTCGAAGTTGATCTTTGGACAAGCAAAGGTACAAACTAATCTACAATAATTCTATTCCTATCAAATTTCATTTTATTATTTTACAAGAAAAAAACGGGAAAATTCAAAACTTTCTTGTACAATATTTCATCTTAATGCTAAAATAATTACAATTTTCTTCTTAAAACCGACATATTATATAAAAGAATAAATAATTTTCTTTTTAAAGAGAAAAAAAGGAGTATCATATATATTATAATCATACATGCAAAGAGGTTGAGTATCTATACAGGCAACAAAAAACCTTGTAAAAAGATTATTACATAACAATTTCTAATAGTGTATATACTCTTGTTCTTTTCCATTTCTTGAAAAATTTATGCGAGAATGACTTCTTTTTGTAATTGACTGTTGTTGATAATCATATTTATCTTTAGGTCTTTTCCGTGCTGGTGTACCATCGGGTGCTTCAACTGGTATCTATGAAGCCCTTGAATTACGTGATGGTGATAAAGGAGTACATCATGGAAAAGGTAGAATTTTGCTAAAAAAATTGACAATAATTATTTATGAATTATAATTTCCTAGGTGTTGAAAAAGCCGTAGCTAATGCTGAAAAATTGGGTAAAATGATCGTTGAAGTTCGTAATGAATTCATTAGTTTTTCTTTAATATTTTTATGAATTATTTTTTTTTAGAAAGGTTTTGATGCTACTCAACAAAAAGAAATTGATGAGTTTATGCTTCAAGAAGATGGAACTGATAGTAAAAGTAAGTTTTTTTGTACTTATTTAAATAATAGAATATAAATCATCATATATATATTTATAGAAAAATATGGCGCAAATGCTATTCTTGGCATTTCAATTGCTGTATGTAAAGCTGGGTAAGTTTAGATTCTTTTTATAAATATTCAAAGAGTACAAGTTATTAATATATGCATAAGAAACAGCATCTATATTACTTCGAGCATTCCAAAAGTAGTCATAGTAACACTTTATTACCATATAATAAATTGAAGAAAAGTCTCTTTTCATATGTAATAATATTAAAAATAAAATTTTAATTATATGTGATATTTGCTCACTCTTAAACAAATATTATCATAAGAAAATTTTTATATCATCTACTCATATTAAAGTAAATCGGATTAGTACCCAGACAGACAGAACTTTAAAAAAACCGGTGAAATACTCGTAGAAATTTCAACGAATAATTACGGGATAGATTTTAACGCAGTAGAATGCTTTCTAAAAATTGCGTAGAAACACGTTAACAATTCGTAAACACGGTATATTTACGAATTTTAAACGCGTTTTTTAGAGGTTTTGTCTGTCTGGGTTAGGCACGTTCGCAGAAATTTTTTTGGGGGGATTAACGACTTTGCAGAAAAGTTTATCGTAGAAAAAGGTTATTCCAAATTTCTCAAAAACTGTTCGACCTGTACTTCCCTCCAGGTATTTCAATTGTTTTTTTTTGGGGGGGGGGAGATCGGTCTCTCAATCCCACTTCTAAAAACGTCCCTGGTCTGGGTACCACCTGTAGAATAAACAAGTTTAATAGATTTTTTATTTTGTCGAGCATTCGGAATAATTGCCATCATTATCTATACAATAATGACTAAATACTACATAAATATAAACCATTATTTTTACTGTTATTACATATAGAAAGAGAATTGTCGTCAGTTTACTATGACTACTTTTGGAATGTTCTGAGTAAGATAGGACAAATTCAAGTTTTTTTCTAATTAGTCATCGGTGATCGATATTTATTCGAATAAAAATTAATGTAATAAAAACAGTATAGATTGAAAGTATGAATTTTGCTGAATGCTATAAAAAGTTTTTATTAGGATTGGTACTAAAACTATAACTAGTTCATTTCATTTATATCTATGTAGAACATAAGTTTATTTTAGATAAAACTAATATCTCATGTTTTACTAAAATTACATAATAATTAAGATCATTCATATACACGTATTTCTTTTTCTTTATAGTGCGGCACATAGTAACTTGCCTTTATATCAATATATAGCCAAACTTTCACATTCAACAATTCGTCTTCCTGTACCTGCTTTTAATGTACGTTTGGAATAATCTTTTTTCTTCTTATATATTTTATTACTTAAATCTAATAGGTTATCAATGGTGGTAGTCATGCTGGTAATAAACTTGCTATGCAAGAATTTATGCTTTTACCAGTCGGAGCTAAAACATTTAAAGAAGCAATGCGTATGGGTTCAGAAGTATATCATCATTTAAAAAATTTGTAAGATAAATTTAATTTTTTCTTCTAACAAGAAAAAAACAAAGAAAATTTTTTTTAGAATTAAAGCTGAATATGGTCTTGATGCAACCAATGTTGGTGATGAAGGTGGTTTTGCACCTAATATTGAAAGTGCTGAAAAAGGTAGTTTAAAGAATTTTGTTTAAATTAACTTTTATTTTCTATGAAATAATTTTAGCACTTGATATTATTGTTAAAGCAATTGATAAAGCAGGTTATAATGGAAAAATTAAAATTGGTATGGATGTTGCAGCTAGTGAATTTTTTGATGAAAAAGAAAAGAAATATGATTTAAATAACAAAGAAAAAGATCGACCAAATTATGTAATTAAAACGAAGCAAAAAATATAATGATTATTATTATTATTACTTTTTTTAGTTAACCAGCGAACAAATGGTTGCTTATTACCTTCGACAAATTGAACAATATCCAATCATATCGATTGAAGATGGTTTTGACCAAGATGATTGGGAAGGTTTCCACAACCTTCTTACTCAAGTTAAAGGCAAAAGTGTACAACTTGTTGGGTAAGATATTATTCGAGTAATAAGAAACAATCGATAGAAATAATATATATTTTGGAAAATAGATTAAGTCTGCATTAATAAATTTTCCGACAAAAATAATCTATCTTGGGATTATTTATATATTGATAAAAAATTCTTTTACTCTACATTATCTGAATTAATTAGACGGTTGTTAAATGTTGATAGTATGAGTTTTGTACTTGTTTATATACAATCGATGAGAATAGAATCAAAATTATTCAATAGAGTCAATGCTTGAGGAAAATGACATCTTGTTATTCTACTACTTATGACACGTCGACATGATATTTATGATCGGTAAAACCTTGGTTATATACTATTTTAAGAAATCTTCTATC
The DNA here is from genome assembly GCA_905250115.1 of Adineta steineri. Taxonomy (NCBI): domain Eukaryota; kingdom Metazoa; phylum Rotifera; class Eurotatoria; order Adinetida; family Adinetidae; genus Adineta; species Adineta steineri. The sequence continues at coordinate 148,730 of CAJNOI010000161.1, forward strand.
TTTTTTAAGTGATATATTTAAGGGTATTATGATCGGATATTCCTTCGAAGGCACACTTCCTACATAATGCATTAGTAGACTGACTAAAAGTTCTAGAAATAACTTTATCCCAGTCAGACTCATTTTGGACCCATTCACCGTCAAATTTTCATATAACGAAGATATTTTATTCTCTCGTATCTTTGAAAATCAGGACATGGTATGAGTACAGGACGACTTGCAAACTCAGAAAAGGGCTTGGGGAGTACTCAGGGTCAAATAGTTACTTGTCATATATTATAATGTTTTTAATCCAAAATACTTGATTTTTAATAGAAATATATTATTTTTTTTTTGTTTTTAAGTGATGATTTAACAGTAACCAATGTAAAACGAATTCAAACAGCTATTGAAAAGAATGCATGTGATTGTCTTTTACTCAAAGTTAATCAAATTGGTTCGGTTACTGAAGCCATTTCAGCGTAAAAATTTCTTTCTTTTTTTGTTATTTCTATAAAAAAATTATTCTATTCGAAATATTCAGATGTACCATGGCTCGTGGTGCTGGTTGGGGTGTTATGGTTAGTCATCGTAGTGGTGAAACCGAAGATACCTTTATTGCTGATCTTGTTGTTGGCTTAGGCACTGGACAGGTTTGAATATACATATATATATTATTTAATTATAAACTTTAATAATTATTTTTCAATAAAAATAGATCAAAACTGGTGCACCATGTCGTTCTGAACGTTTAGCTAAATACAATCAATTATTACGCATTGAAGAAGAACTTGGTACTAATGCCACATATGCTGGTGAAGATGCTTTCAAAAAGAGCTAGTCGACATTCAAATACATCCATAGTTCAATAGTTCTATCCAACGAATCCCAATTAGTTTGATCCTTGATTATACATTAGAACAGTTCATATTCATTTCTTATTTTTACTTCAGTGTGATGTTCGTCTGTTTGTCTCTTTATTTTATTTTTCTTCTCTCTCTCTATTTTATTACGTTTAAAAAGAAACGGGCAAGAGTGTACTTCCCGGTGTTTTGGTTGTACAGAGGAACAGTGAGAACACACACATATAAAACTTATTTCTCATTATTTTTGATTTTTTCTTTCGTCTATTGTCATCACCTTTCATTCTTTTTCACATTGTGTAGTAATGTGCTTATATCTATCTATTTGCGATTATATTTTAGTTTATTTTCCTTATTAAATGTCTTCATTACTCCTATCTAAGATCTATTGATGATTATTAAATATAAGAAATCTTTAAGAGCTTACTGAAAAATATCTACAGATGATTTCATATTGATTATGACTGACGCATCTGTTCGAGGGAAATGATGAGTAAATCAAAGCTAGTAGATTTATCCTAATAGAATTAATTCCAGTCTTTTTACATTAAGTTGTTCCATAACAGCTGACAAAAAAGGTCACACAACTATGTCAAGTATCTGAGGGATGTAAAGTGGATTTTTGTTTACTGGAGATAAATAAAGAATATAAAAAATGAACAAATATTTGCAGGGTAATACCACTACTATTTTTTCATTCTCTGTATGTTTAAATAAAATGTCCTCTTATCGTTATTACGATTTTCTATCTTTGGAAAACTTAATTTAGTAAATTATTATTCACAATCAAATTATTTATCTTTAACGTGGTGTTTTAACAATTAAATGTGGAAATCTAGCACAACATGTAAGTGCAATAAGAAAAAAAATTGCAGCAAGAAATAAAACATAAACAGAACCAATGTGCACAAGTGCAAATACATATACATTTCGATGACAATAATGATGTGGATTTTCTAGACCAAATTCAAAATTTGGTAAATAAACACCCCATGTCCAGAATTGTCCAACAATAAACCAAGCAAGAAGAAAAAGATTTAGAACAGCGTCAGTAAAACTAGATCCATCTGAAAATAAAAAGTATTTTTCTATGCAAAACAAACAAGTACACTATAAATACCATTTTCCGTTTCTTCTTCTTGATCAAGTTCAACACCTTCTAATTTTCGCATACGCCTTCGACGAAATTGTTTCCATAATAAATTCAGCACACGTACAAGACCCATTGATCCAACAACAAGTAGATAAACTGGTAAATTTGGTTGAATTGGACAATCATTGAGATATTTAACTCCTACATATATATGTTGATTATAACAATCATAATTTGAAGTTAAATATTCATACCCATAAAGAAAAGTATGACTTGGAAGATTGTTAGAAGAATCAGTAAAGCGGTTGCTATAACTAATGAAAGAAATAGAGTAAAATTTTTACATTTCAATAATGGCGGAAGTTCGAAGGTGTATTGATGAAATATTCGGACAATTGTAGAAGTGGAATCTTTTTTCGCTCTTGAACTAGACCTATTATTAAGCCGAAAGAAAGGATATTTTTGTCTAAAGATTAAGTACTCAAGTACTGAGACTCTATAGAGTATTTTACTCTTCATGCCGTCAATTCCAACTGTGTTTTCATCTTTGTTGGAAGCGCAGTAGAATTTCTAATATAAATCTACACAATAGCTTAATAAACGAGAACGTTAAATCAACTTTTATCATTTCTATAGTTAAGAATTAGTGGCACGTTAGACGGAAAAGATGAATATCATTGTATGATGAAATTCTACTCATTCATTTAGCATAACTATTTCAATGGTTTCTCTGTAATTTACTTATAAATTGACGAAACATGTCTCAGGTGTCAGGTTTACCTTGATCTACTCAAGATAATCTTTGTCTAATTGTCATTCTTTATGAATATAAAAAAAGAAAAATGTCTCACGCATAATTCAGAAAATCTAATATAACAACGCTAATCAAAAGCTATTCTATCCATTTCTTTTCTCTCTCTCGATATATTACTATGTCGTCATCATCATTATCATCTACTATGAAAATTTTGTTATATATAACTGACAAGAAAAATATAATTTCTTATTTATACATTACATGTTTGTGTAATAATTGAAAAGGATTTTTTAACAAATTCAAAATATGTTTCAGAATCTTGAATAGCTTCACCTAAATATTCAAAAGAAAAATCGTATATCAAAAAATATATGATTTGATTTACCTAATCGACTAAGAACAGATACATATGGATCACTATCTTTAACATCTTCTACCCATTCACTCGATGATAATAACAAACGATGATCTTCTTGTGATAGCTAAAATAACAAAAAAAGATAATCTATTTATATATTCGATATTTATTTAATTAAAATTAATTATTCTTATTTCTTAACTTACGACTTTTTTATTTTTATCCATATCACGTTGTTTTAAAAATTGTGCATAACTACTACTAAGACTACTAAGACGTGCAGTTCGTTGTCCATCACTAGTTGATGATGTATTACTTAAATTGATATTTAATTTCTTTTTTGATGGTGATAAAATTGATGAAATAGAATTTAACTCAAATGATGAACCTTTTGATTGTTCTTCGGAGGGTAAATCAAGATGTATACGAATAGATGATGATGATCTTACACTACTCATTGATATTTATGTTTATTTTATTGTATTAACTATGAATAGTTGATTATTTTCTCTATGAAAGACTAAAAGTAAGAATAATTTTTTCTTCTTTTTCTCTTATTCCTGCGGTGCTATAAAAATAAAAAAGGTATGGAATAGGGATGATCAAATAAATAAGAAAGAAGAAAAAGAAAAGACAGAATTACATAGAAAATAGCGCATACTCTAACTTGATCTCTACAGTGACGAACATGACATAAAAGAAATCTAATGACAAACTATTAATTGTCATTTTCCGTACATCTTTTTTTGGTAACAACTACTAAACAAAACTATTATATCGAATCAATAAATTATTCCGAAAAGTTAGATGCTTTCGCTCTATTAAATTTATGACATTATATTAAAAAAAACACATAATGAAACTATTAAACGGAAATTCTTCTTCCTATAATCTGCTCATTAAATCTGACAGTGAGAGGGACAACTATAAAAAGACGCATTGAATATTAGAAAAAAATATTATTAAGATAAGTGTCAAGGTAAAATACCCGAAAATAAAAATTCTGATAATTATTTGAAAAATATTCACTTTACCATTGAAGTTTCTTTAATCGATTGACGTCTCGTTTGATTACATGGTGTTTCAATCATTCGTGGATCTGATGAAAATATTTATTTTTCAAGACTATCAAAACCTGATCAGCATCGAATAGAATGATAATATTTTCTTCGCTTTATATATATATATATGAGTGAATGTATTCAAACTTTAGATGCTATACATTAAATAACATTCAAAGATTTCCCTTGTATAACAATTCTCATAATCAAGTATAGTTAGATGGGCTAAAACGGAAGAATAAACTTATTTTATTAGTAGGTGGTCTATTGTGTTATTTGATAGAAGAATGATTAAATTATAAAATTTTTTTCCTAGTTCATAAAAAAAGGCGGATACTATATAAAACAGTTTCCTTCTTAGTTTTCGAGCATATTCAAGTAAATAGTATGCTTACTCAATTGTTCACTAACTGTCATACTCTTAACTATTATGATGACTAGAAGTGGAGCTTATCAATAAAAAAAAAGAAAAAAGAAAATCATAATTCTTTTTTCTTACCACTGCAGATCGATGTTTATTATCGGCACTAGTTGTTGTATCACTATGTGGAAAAACTGTTGAAATTCCACCTTGCATAATTTCTAATGATGATCGGCGGCCTAATATTTCATCTGTTCCAGATGAATAAATTGAAGAACGTTTTTTCGTTGATATTTGTTGTCCTTTTTTTGTCAAACGTTTTTTTCTTGGAGCACTACTTTGACGACGTGAGGAAGATTTTCGTTCACTTATAAATGCTGTTGCTATATTAGCTAATGATACATGACGGTTTTGTACGATCGAAGAACGATCAATACTTCCTCCACTAGTTCTAAATAAGAATAAAAAGAAAAAAAACATCAGTTGTGATTAACAATTTCCGTTAAACAAAAAAATAAATAAAAGATATTTACTTCAAAGAAAATTGTGTATATAATAAAATAACAAATATAGCAATTAAAAGTCACGTTCTTTTATTGACTTTATTTTATCAAATATTAATGTATTATTTAGATTTAGCCTTTATTTTTATTGAATAATTTCATTTTAGGTTTAGTAATTTCTTTCTAATTACTATTATAGTAATATATTTATATTTTACGAACAATTTCACTTGCTTTTAATTACAGAATAAATTGACAGGAAGTGTAGGATAATTATCCTTTATGTCTATTTATATGACTTCTCTACGTAAGCAATGAATAAAATGAAAAGAAGTCTAATCGCTTTTTTTATTTCGCACTTCGGTTCATCGAATATCAATAGTTAACAATTATATTATATGAATGGATCAGTTTTTCATGCTGACGTTATCTAATGTAATTACATTCTCTCAAATATGCAAGTATTGTATATTTTTTTAATATCAATTATTATCTAAGAATTTTACGTTAATATAAACTTATTAATAAATATATAGCAATACGATTCTTATTCATCACTGAATAATACAGTAGAATAGAAACTTTACCCTTATATTAAATATATTACGCTCGAGAGAAAATTCATGATTTCTACATAACTCAGGAATACTATAATATGTATATATAAATGTCATAGTTTTATAAAAACGATTGTTTAATGATGTGAAAATAGTAAGTTTCATTAATGAAAATAATATTTATCTTCCTCAAACAATATTAAAATCAGCTTTACAGTTTTCTCCTTCATTTTATTATTCTTATTCAGATAATTCTTCAAAAAGTTCATTTTCTATAAATAGAAAAAAATAAAAATTTACATACGTTCTTCTGTATTGTTAAAAGTTTTCTTTTATCAATATTTTTTAATTTGTAATTTAATACGCACTTACCAGAGGAAAATTTCTTGAGTAACATTTTCTCCGCATCATATTATTATTTCCTAATGTTATTATTCATCGAGAAAAGAAAGTTAGAAAACACCACTTAACAGTATTTTTTTTTCGCTCTTACAATTACTAATCGATATTTACTTTAGATAAATGCATTTTATACAAGTAAAAAAAGGCGGAATAATATATCAAAAGATTATATACGAGAAAAGTTATATGCATCTAATATATTTTGATAAAAAAAAAAAGAATCGATTATAAATTTATAAAGGTAAATACTATACTAACCCATTATAAAGCGATCCAAATTGACGTGACATTATGGCTAATTCTAAAACACAGAAATATATATCATTTTAATTAATATTAAAATCGATTAAATATTATGGTGTTAATAATTCATAAAAAAGACATTTCTATGACTTGTTAATTACTGAAAACTAATTGAAATATGTGAGGAAATAGAAGTAATTAATTTTAATTCAATCGCTCTTTCTAGAAATCTAATCTTAAATAACGATAGTCAGAATACTTACGTTTATTAAAGTCATTAGCAATAGTTATTTAATTGTAGCTATCAAACATTTTAGTTGAATACAATTATAATAATTACATTGAGGAAGAAAACGATGAAATTGCCGTTATTCATGCACATCTTTACTTTCCTATATCGCTCAATTTCCTTTCTTTCAGTTCATTTTCTTATACTAAGTTTTTTTTCTTGGCTTATACTATGTCATCTGAAATGATAATTTTTAGTTGTTTTTTTGCTCCTTCTATATCCGTCTGTTAGTAATCAAAAGCATACTTTTGCTGTAAGGAAAAAATTAAATATGCATCATGAAATTAGTATGTGTATTTTTCTTCTCGTTTTTTTTCTACATGCAACTATTAGATCTCGTTTAGAAAAGGATAAGTGTAAGCAATATGTTGATTGACTTTCGTGCTCATAAACCATTAAGTAACAATTTATATGCTATTGGTGAATTCTATACATGTATCATCAATGGTGCGTGCTATTGGATTGAATGAGTTTTTTATGCTAAAACTAGAATTACAACTATATTTATCAGAAACAAAAAAAAACGATCATAAAGGCTTTAACAGTTATTTTCTATTTATTAATGATTAAAACTCTCATTGACAAATTGTAAAAGTATAGATAAATATTTATTATTTGCTATATATCATAATATTTCTGTTAAGGTACTCGAATCATTTGTTTGTTCAATAACATTATCTCAAGTAGATTTTATGATTGAGATAAATAAATAAATATATATAAAAATAGATCTCTTTTTTTGCATGTAAAATTCTTTTCTTTATAGTGTTATTCTATTTAATAGTTAATATCAAAATGTCAGAAAAAGATTTCGATATTTTATTGTATGTACATTGAATTTGTTGTAATCAATCTTATAGAGAGAAAAGAAAACGTCTGTTGATGTCATGCATGTTTCTCTTATTTATAAGATTTAATTATTTTTTTATTTTATTCTATTTTGTGGTTCATTTCCTTTAAGGTATGCGTGTATAAAACACAGGAAAATACTAATGGTCTATGAATTTTGCCGCACCGTTAGGATATGCATAAGTAACTTGATCACGGGTAATTTACGCACGAGGTAAACATTCATACTACACAGTTTGACAAAGAACATAAATGCAAAAATATAACAATTAACATATTATTGTTCGATGGAGATATTAATTACGATTTATCGTTGAGTGGATAGTGTAATTATTCGCGTCTCTTAATATTTATGACAGAGATATTTAAAGATGATCATAAAATTATTTTTGAATCAAACTAATGAGCTAATGACTGATCTGTGGATGTGAAGACAAAGCCATATAAACATTTTTACTATTATTATTAATACTTTTCTTTCAAAAAGAATTTATTTTCTTATTTCTTATTTTATTTTGCGTAATATTGATCAAACACAACAAGTTTTACATAAAATTGTTCATTATTTTGACAAAGACAGCAGAATCGATGAAAAACTAGAGCATTGATCATTGAATTACGCGTGCTCCACTATTTATAACAGTAGACTATTCATTATTGCTTGAATTTTTTGATTCTTCTTTATGAGTTGATAGTGACAATTGTTTATCCTCCAATCTGGCAATATCTGCTTCACCTTCCTTCACCATTTTATGTTCGGGTCCATAATTAGCTCGATAGATCGAAAGACTTTCACTGAAATAACGAAGTGCCTCGAATAAGTTGTTCATATTTTCATAACATAGGCCAATATTTCTTAAGCTGTTTGCGATGCTAATGTGATCAGAAGACAATGTTTGTCGATTAAGTTCCAGTACTTTAAGTTCACATCGTAATGCATCTTCTATCATATCATAATTGGAATATAAACAACTCATTGATGACAAACAGGTAGAATTGAGCTGATAATCAGATGGTGTGCAATTCTCCAACACAGACAGAGCTTGTTCATAGTATTCTAATGCTTCGTTTGGATTGTTGTCCGTAATTAAATTAGCCATGATCATTAGTGTTCGAGCAATACGAGGATGATTTTCACATAATCTAGTTTTTTGAATAAGAAGTTTTTGTTGACACAAGTCTAAGGCTCTGTCAATCTCATTCATCTTTTTATAAATACCAGTGATCGAACCAAGATGAATTGAAAGATTTGAATGCTCAAAAGGTAAACATTGTTCTGCCATATATAATCGTTGTTGATAATAATTGAGAGCAACATGTAAATTACCTTTCTTCTCATGAGTATATCCTATTGCACCGAGACATGCTGCTATATTAGAGTGTTGATCAGGGAGAACATATTTAAACATCTCGAGAGCACGACACAAATAAGTAAGAGCCGTATCCAAATCTTCTTTATCCATGTATACCCTCCCAATATTTTCGATTGTTATTGCTTTTCCTAGATTATTGCCTGGATGTACGCTTTCATCAATTGTCAAAGTCTGTTGCATATAATCGAGTGCTGTATTAAGATCACCTTTTGCTCTATAAATAATACCAATATTGTTGAGGGAACCAGCAATGTCAGGATGATTAGATGGTAGTTGTTTTCGACGCATCTCATAAGCTATCTCATAGTTTTTCAATGCAAAATTCAATTCACCTCTCTCCATATGTACTATACCAATATGATTATAAACAGCTGCAAGATCAGGATGATCATCTGGAAGTGATTTCAATAGCATATTAAAATATTCTCCTGCACGATCTACTTGGTCCAACTCATATAAGAGAAATCGGCCAAAATAAATAAGTGGTGTGTATTCTTCCATCTCTTGTTTCGATAATGAAAAATATTCTTCAACTTTTTCTGCTCCTTCATCAGTTGCATCCAATTCTACTTTCCATACAGTAAGTTTAGAATCAAAGCAGACAGAAATAATCTTAAAGAGTGAATTTATATTGAAAAGAACTTCTTCTTCACCTTTTATTCGATTTTTATTTCCAACATCAGCAAAAACCACTGTTTTCAATAATGGATTTGCTTTAATTTCAAATAGGACAGATATAAAATCATTTGATTGAGCATTGGTATGGATAAATTGAAGTGATACATTGATATTCCGTGATGTTGATAAAAATCCATTTGTTGTAATAGTTTTACCAATACTGTCTTTTATTTTTTCTAATTCTTCATTTGGAATTTGTGTTCCATGATATAAAGTCAATGTTTCTTTATTCTTCGAAAGTGGATTTTCTTATTCAATTACTGAACATAAATCAATAATAAAGAATCGAAAAGTAAAGAGTAAGTCAATATCTTCAGTTCGAAGTGCTTTATTTAATAGTTTATAAAGAAAACATTCATCTGTATACCATTCCATTGCTTTGTCACGAGTATAAGTATTTTGAAATTCTTCAATCTTTTGTAATTCTTTTGTATCACTTTTATAATAATCATGGCACATATCGAGCATTTGTTTTTTTGATTGTTCATCTTGTGACATTTGTTTTAGAACATAAATTAACACTTGATGTAATAGAAATGATGCTGATTCTTGTGATAAATCTTTTATTGACTTTTGTTTTTGATCAAAAAGACTAAATGTTAATGTTTGTTTCTCAACTAGATTCATTTTTTCTCGAATTGATTCTGATAAACCATGTTGATCAGTAAATATTCCAATAATTTTATTATATTCTTTCATCAATGGTTTATAACGTTGATGGTTAGAGGAAAAAATAAATATAGCAACCAAAGATCGATAACGATGACTTTGTAAAAGTATACGCCGAGCAAAAGGACCCGAAACAATAAGAAAGATTTGTTCCTCTTTGATTAATTTGATTAAATTGAGACATCGATCAAATTGAGAATAAAACTGAACAGCTGGATTGAGTTCAGTTAACATTGATTGAGTGAGAAGATAATCATCTGAATCATTCATATCTCCATCAAGCCAAATCAATTGAATATCTTCTTTGTTATCTGAAACTTCGTGTGGAAGAAGATTTTGGCGTCTTTCATTCAAGGATTCAGTAGTAGCCATTATAACTAATAATCACTTTATCCTTACCGTAAAAAAATTCTCAACAAAAATATTTTGTTTCAGAAGCAAAACATTTCTTTTCGTCGTATCTTTTTTCCAACGTTATTTGATAGATAAAGCCGATAACAGTGTCATGTTAAAAGTGCTTCAAGTTATTTTGTGAAAGTGAATGTCGCACTGTTGCTTTTTCGCGGAATGAAATGTTTCGTTTAGATTTTTTACCTCTTTTGAGTGATCTGTTTGATTATGCAGCACAGATTTAGTAAAAAAAATACCTTCCACTCGCATGCCACGAATTTATAGGATCACACTCATACATTTATACCAGCAATGCATATATATTGTATAGATAATCTAAAAAACAATAAACATTAGCTATTTTATTGTATTTTTTTATGCATTGCTCAGGCAGGGTATGGGTGTGGGTGAGGGTGTGAATGTGATATACATATAATATCTATACCCACACCCTCAGTGAAAGAAAATTTAAGTCAAAATATGGAGAGAGTAGCGAAGAAAAAATCTCAAATAAAAATCGAAAAATAAAGCGGAATTTCTTAAAATATTGCACTCGATTAGAAAAGGTCTACCTTCACACGTAAATTTCAAATTCGCAGCTCAGGCACTTATACCTTAATAGTTTATCAATGGAATGCAATTTATTTTTTTAGTCATTACACCATTAAGACTCTACTTTCAAGTTGAATTCTAGCTAAAGACTTATATGTTATTATTGAATGAATACCACTATTTTCTATATATTAGAAAACTTGAATTGTCATGAGGTTAAGTTTCAAACTTCAAGTTACTAATGCGTGTGGCTCACTTATTTTTCACATTATATACAATCGAAGAATTATAGTTATACTGAATAAAACTAATAAATGGCTGTTCATTCTATACTCTTTCGAAAAACATATAACCAAAACATGAAAACGAATTGAAGTATAGAATAAAATATATCAGAGATAATAATTCGATATTTACAGATAGAAATTATATGTCATTCTAGCGCTTTACTTAATAATAGGATTATACTGCTATTGACGTATAGAATATAAACTGGCAGCGTGCTTCTTTTAAATATGAATGGTGAAAATCTAGTTCAAATCGTATTTTTGTTGCTTGATAAATCTAATGTTGATGGATCTAACACGAATGTATCTAGTATAGCTGTTCGTCATTACAATTCTTATTAACTGCATTTATAGAAAAGCTTGCACAATGATAACAATATATATCTACGTATAGATAAATATTAAAGCAATTGGAACTTGTATTATTGTAGTTCACAGCGTCATGCTATTCTTCTTGAATAAATTCAGTTATACCTGTTCGATATTACATAGTTGTTGTTACAGTTGAGGATAGATATGCGGAAGAGTACTATACGCCCATACTTATACCCTCACCCACACCCTCAAGTTGTTTAAAGTATTAAAAATTGTGAAAAAACCTTCGTCTTTTTGCGTATACTCAACAACATCAAATGATATTCAAGGCAATTGTTAGAACAACATGAATGAATGTCAAGAACGTATTAAGATACCAATCTGGCTATAATAAATATCTGAAAAAATAATGTCCGGTTTGTTGTCATCATTAATGTTACCCACTGCTACAGACCATGGTTTTGTGTGATTCCCTGTTGCATACGTTGTTTGAGGCTGAAATGTACCATTGCCAAAGTTAAGAAAAATACCAATGTTCTGTTCATTAGAGTTGACAACGATGATGTCAGGTATATAGTCGCAATTTATATCAGCCACAAACACCGATCGTGGTTCTGAGTTGGGTCCAGTTGAATATATTGTTTGATTAAGAAATCTACCATTGCCAGCATTGAGAAGAACGCCAACATTGCTCGTTTTAAAATTACCTACAATAAGATCAGGTTTATTATCACCGTTGACATCAACCACAGACACATATTTTGGTTGTGAATCGATTCCAGTTGAAAATGTTGTCCAATTAATAAATATTCCATAACCGGTATTAAAGAAAATGCCGATACTAGCTCCACCAGAGTTTGCGACAATAATATCAGGATGAGTATCGCCGTTGACATCCACTACTTGCGGACACATCACACCGAAACCAGATGGAACCTGGTAAAGTTGTTGAGACGAGAATTGACCATGACCACTGTTTAGGAAAACACCGATAGTATTCGTATTTCGGTTTGTCACGATAATATCGGGTTTGTTATCGCTATTAATATCAGCCACTGCAACTGCTGGTGGATATGTTTCGGCTCCTGTGGGATAAACTTGCATGGTGTTAAATTGACCAGACCCCTTGTTGATCAAAACACCAACATTATTTCCTGCATTGTTTGCAACAATAATATCTGGTTTGCTGTCATTATTGACGTCAACGACTGATATATATTGTGGATATGATCCAAGTCCAGTTGAATAAGTTACATGTTGAGAAGAGAAACTACCTTGATCGTTGAGGAAAATACCAACGTTGTATGCATATTCATTAGCCACAATTATATCCGGTCTGTTGTCGTCGTTGATATCAGTGAGCAATACAAAGGCTGGTTCTGAGTTAGAGCCAGTTGAGTACTTATTTTGTGTTTCAAATTTCACTTCACATGGCCCTATTACAAATAAAAATTATTTTTATTGTTTGTGTGTAGTAATGTGTAAATACAATCTCAAATAGTGTTACAATCGACTAAGTATGAGTGTATCATATTCATTCACTTATCGAAATCGAAATAGTTTGATTTATACATGAAATCATACACGAAAAGTTTAGGATATATATGTGTCAGTAGGTCTTAGCTTTAACATTCAGTGGATCACCCCTATTTTGAGGATCTTACTATTAACATCTTAACGTAGGAGTAGGAAGCTGCAGGTCCAACAAAAGAATTTTTTCTTGAGTCTCGGTCCCGTACGGGCCCAATAAGTTGTTTTTTTCTCGGTCCGGGTCCAAAAAACCGTGTACCTGCAGCTTTCTACTTTACACACAGGGTGCTATACATTGATAAAAAGAATCCGGGTCTAGACCCAGTCAGGTCCGCGTGTCAACCTGATCGGGATCGATTCTGAGCCTAACCGGGACTGTGGAAGGTCCTGATCTAAGCATGACCGAGTCTGGGTCGGATACGGGCCCAAAAAACCGTGGACTCGCAGCTCTCTATAGTTAATGTAAGATTTATATCCTCACTTAATCAAAAGCATGAATCACTTTGATAATACTCACCTGTTTGTGGTGGTGTCGAGATTGTTGATGTAGCTCTTTTTGTAATTGTTGTAGTTTCTTTATCTAGAGACAATCAGAAAGTTGATACAATAGAAAAATATACAAGCAAAATAAAAAACGTTAATAGGATTTATGAAAATGCAACGTATAATAAACCCTTTCACATCGTATCACAACCTTTTCAAAAATCTATCAGGGCCGCTTTTGCATACTATGATCCTTTTAGAGGTGTAAGTCCTGCGGCTGAGTAGCCGCCGCCGCCGCCGCCGATGAACTAAGAAAGTTTAAAGCCGGCGCCAGCCGTGTCAGCATTAACTTTTAAATTCAAGCCGCAGCGCCGCCGATGGTATTAGAAATTTTCAAGTTTTTGAGCCGCCGCCAGCCGACACCTAAGATTTTATTTATTTTTTTCTAGTTATATACATTTTTGATGAACATGTACATTTTTATTTATTGGATGTGGGTGTGGAGGTGAATAGAGAGGGTGAGTGCGAAACAATTGAAGATTGTTAAGTCGCATCCATTAACGAAGCTACTTATTTTGTGAAGACTCAGCAAAGCTGCAGGCTCCAAAAACAAACAGCCCTTTTTTGTCGCCAAAATTTAGTTTTAAATGATAAAGACTATAGACTCCGCTTATGACAGGGTCCATCAATTCAAAAAAAACCTTTCCTAAAGGGTTTATGATAGGGTAGATCGATTCCATCTCATATTTAAAAACGTTTTTGTAATGATTTCTGGCAGAGTGTGGGTACAGATGACTAAGGGGTAAACAACCATATCATGGCCTAGTTCCATCCCCACTCTTAAGAACAACCATACCTGTTACTACTGTTGTTGTTTTTTTATTCGTTTCGGCTTTCCAGCAATATCTTAGAACAAGTATTGTTAGAGCACCACCTATTATAATCCCAACGATCACAATAAGGATCGTGCAGCACACTTTTTTTCTTTTTGGAGAGCTCCTAAAAATGAGAATATTATTGGCTTTTGTAGTATAAAAATAATTTAAAAACACTGTTGTCATTGAAGCAGGATCTTCTTCATGTGTATTCGCGGCCATCTGGTTGTTCTGAAATTGAGTTGTAAGAAATATAGTATACTTTTATCCCTTTATCTGTGATAAGATTAATTACATACTTCATCATTTTCATTCATTGCTTCATTTGTATTCGACATTGTTCTAGAATTCTTTTGTTTCTTCTCTTAGAAAAAAAAGAAGAGTAGTATAAAAGTATAATTTTTATTAATGATGCTAAATATAAATTCAGTGTAAGCAGGACTAATATATACGTATATCGTCTATATGAAACTCTCTTTTAGGGGTACTGATAATTCAAAATGAATTCATAGATATTAGGATTATCGAGCATTCATACTTACACCTGTACTAAAAATCATTACCTATTCTCTTAGAATCACATATAAAACAAAGGGTTAATCGGCTAATAATTTTCTTTGTTCAAATGATTCCACCAATCTAACAACTGCAACGCTCTAAATGATGGACAAATAAAAATTTGTTTCTCTTTTTGTGACTCTTTTTTTTAATATATAAAAGCAGATGCGAGTGAGTATCTAGCATAAATACAGAACATGTTAAAAACCGTGCATGATTTTCATGCAGGATACGGAAGCAAATTGTTTCAATCAACATTTTTAGTTACTTTTGATAAAAGTGCGATACAATAAAAATTATTATTTTGCGTAGGAAGTACATTTTTATGACGTAGAAAAATTGTTGTTAAACAGAGAATTTTATTCCACTGCATCTGTCTACAGAAACAACATTCTAACAACACATCAGATTTTTTTTTCTGTCTTTCATTTTACATTTATCAGAAACACGTAGAACTCACCATGCCCGTAGTCGATTTTTGCCGAAAGACGATATCTTCTTGGAAATTTTTTTTTCTCAATCTCAATCTTTTTAAACCACCAGTTGGTAGTAATCAAAATGAAGATGAACAACAACGTCGATTCAATACCCTTGTTACTCGGATCTATCTGGTTCTTCTCACATGCCTTCTGATTTATCTCGGTTTTTTTATACATTCAGATTCGGAAGTGATCACCGAGAAACAAGATAATCCGTCTAAAGAAGAACTAGATAGCTTTCCTAGCGATGCAGAATGCCCGTGTTCTCGTATTTCACTCTTACATGGTGAATTTATCTCACTGAAACCGTCTTTACATCAAATATGTTCGAGTGATTTTGTGCTTACTCGTTGGATTAAAGCCATCTATTCTGGGTCGAACGTTACCTATTTCAATTTAAACGACTTTCGAACTTTCGGTAGCGCACAGTTTCAAGCATTAGCCGGTTTTTGTAATCAATCAAATTCTTATCTTCAACAAAACGTTGATTCATTTGAAAACAGCACGTTTATCAGTCCAGAACTTTTGCCAAGGATTGTTTTTGAAGAAGAGATTAATTCAATTATTACTCGATTTCAACAGTCTCTACCTCGAGGATTCGCAGCTGAATTAGAACTAATCCTTCGAGTAGTAATCGGTAACCGGCTTATATCTGGTCTTCAAACAAACTTTATCATATCATACGGTGGTACCACTCAAGTTACACCCGCTGTATATATTGACGAGAATAAGGCATCGTGCGATTGTGTTTCGGATCATCGATGTATTTCTGATGCAATCTTTAGTGACATCTTCGATGCACCAACACAGTATAATTCCAGTCGTGAGACAAAGCTACTTGGGTTGAAATCGGGTTGCTTGCCAGTGACTTCGATTCTTGCATCGACACTTGAGTGTTTTTACTATCAGGCATGCTTGAACATGCTTATTTCATTTTTTCCAACAAAAGAAAATTTCTCAGCGATGACAATTAGCAGCGCCAGTCGTTTCGGTCCAAATGCAACCGTGAAATCAATTGTCGATAATCTGATGCTGGAAAAGTGGCTCAAGAACGAGTCTTATGAAAAGTATCGAGATAACTGTGCACCTCTTTCGTGCACGTATCGGAAAAAAAAGGAAAATAATTTATTAGATGTGATAGCAAAACTCATTGGTTTACTCAGCGGCTTGATATCCGCACTGAGACTATTGTTGCCGATTCTTGTTCGATTCATCAGGAATAAATTAAATAATATACGATCACCACCATCCACTCTGACTCGTAAGTAATTCTATTCTCATGATAACTATGCTCTCCTTAGGGTTGGGCAGTTCCGACTCCTACGAATCGATCTTTTTTTCAAAACGAAACCAGAGCTGTAAGGATAGTTTAGGAGCCGGAGCTAGAGCTGATGCCAGAGCCAGTGACAGTTGTCGGCTTCGAATCGAATCCGAATTTTTCCCGATGTTTTTACTTCGAATGATTGTCTAGGGTAGATTCTCAGTGAATTTGACAGCGACAGAGCTGATCCGACTCCTAAGAGCTGATCTTTTTTAAAAACGGAGCCGGAGCTGCCCAACTATGGTTCTTCTGTCAATTCATATCATTTCAATTTCTAGTTCGTGAACGTTTGCGTCTAATCAAACCAGCTTTGAAAAAGTTAATCGTTGAACTAAATACATTTGAGTATTTTCCCCGCAATGATCGACAACTTCAATATCAACGTTACGCTACTCGATTGTATATATTCTTGATCATCATTTCGGTTACAATCCTAGCTGGATATAACCTAGTGAGCAAATCAATTCATCGCCGTATTATTACTAATCCATCCGAATCCGAATATCTTCATTTTAAAAACCTCTATAAAACTCATCCCATCTGTAAATGTAGAAATATGTCTGTATCGTACTCCTCTTTTATAACTATTCAACCTCGATTCCATCAGGTATGTTCGAGTTACCTGATTAGTCCAGAATGGATAAAGTACAGTGATTCGGCGAGTAGTGCTGCTTATTACATGTTCGACTATCGCAAGTATGCTATTAGTCAGTTTCAAACATTGGCAATGCTGTGTGAGCTTGCTCAGGACACAACTAATGGTGCTCTTGAATTTTTTTTGCAACGGCAGATTGTCAACTCACAAGTAATCAGTCAAGAATTATTTCGACCTAAAATGGATCATCTTATTAAAACTTGGAAATCGTCCACTAGCAGTCAGTTTAAACGCAGGATGGAGCTTATTCGAATTACCACGATGAGAAATCATTTGATGAGTCGTCCGAGTATTTTTTTTAAAGACAGAATAGCCACTGAACAAAAACTATTATATGAGCCCCGACATTATGGTGAATGTAATTGTGGTCAAGCGTATGATTCATGTATCGAGCCCATGGGAATATATAAGTTTGTCGGTGATCCTGAGCCAATCTATACAATTCCTAATTTTTTCATGGGTTGCTATCTGGTTGAAGCATTATTTTTATCGACATTGGAATGTTTCTATAATAAATCATGTATGACGGATCTTCATAACTGGTTTGATTCGCCTCGCAACGAATCGTGGATCTTTCCAGCACTTAACTCAAGCCTTAGTCAAGCGAATAAGTCGATTGAATCGATTGTCGATGAATTGATGATTGATGATTGGTCAGAGACTGTCAATTTTAGTTCTTATTATTATAAATGCGCTCCAAGTACATGTTTCATCGAATATAACAGTCGTCAAAGTCTCTGGGAGATTGTCATCAGTATTACTGGTATTTTTGGTGGCTTATCCATTGGTTTTCAGTTGCTCATCTGGTCTAGCCTTCGATTAATCGAAAAATTCGTCAACGGATTTTCTCTGAAACTATCTTTACAGTTTTTAAAACGGATTTTTGGTTGGAATGATGAACAAAAGTTGAAGCGTCGATTACATATCATTCTAGTTATAGTGATTCTCTATGGTTTCTACATACGTCACGCTTTTCGTCCTCAGCTAATTGAAGAGACATTTAAGAAACCATCACTAGCCGTTTATGAAGATTTATATAGACAGTATCCCAACTCTTTGCATTGTTTTTGCTCAGAAATATCCATTCAGCATGATTCCTTTCTTAAGCTAACCACTAGCTTCCATCCAATGTGTGGCCGAGACTGGTATTCAGACATATTGGCCGCAGTCACTCTTGAACATCTTATTATGTTCCTTTTTCTTGAACCAGAATTTACATATGCAGGCCCGGCACAATTGCATACAGTCCGGTCACTATGTGAACTGTCTAAGGACACAGTAAACGATTCGATTAATCAGTTATTAGCAAGTCATATGGTCAATACTGAACTGTTATCTCGATCCTTATTAACCGAAAAAATTCAAACAAATATTGATGATATCAATTCTACAGCACCTAAAATATTAGCTAATACATTCGCATTGACTCGCATGATAACAACTACAAGCAAGTTAATGACTACCTATCGTAACACTTGGGTGTTTGAGGTTCCGCGAAATGTAGTTCTTTCACATACTGCGCACACAGTTCCAGTCACTAAGCAAGGATGCGACTGTGGATTTAATTCGAGCTGCATCTGGTCGCTTTTTGGGTTAACGATGGGTTGTTATACCATCGAAACTCTCTCGCAATGGTCAGTCGACTGTCTTTTCGATCTTAAATGTCTGACAGTAGAAAATATTTCTCAAGTATTCAATAGATCTGATAATCCAAGTAGTTTTCCTAATGGTTCAAGTTTTGAAGATGTTTTCAAGCAACTAATGGTGGAGGAATATGTGCCTGTTGTATCCTATGAAAATTACTTTCATATGTGTGCATCTTCCTTATGTGTTCGTTCTTATACCAAAGAAAGTAATCTAATCGAAGGAATTACAACAATGATTTCTCTCTATGGTGGCGTAGTAATCATCTGTAAGCTTGTTGCGGCAGCCATTGTCAAACTATTACGATGTCGATCAGTCCAAGTTACGCCAACGACAAACTGATCTAACAACAAACATTTCAATTTCCGCTTTATCTGATCGATGTGCTGGTGTTGGTACAAAACTATACATATGACTTAAAAAATGACAATATATGTTTTGACTGTCTTGAGGCTGGATGTAGATGAAGAAGGATTTGCTTGCTATTAACGTTAACAGGTGACATTCTATGCCTCTAACTCTTGACTTAATCGGCATAAAGCCAGTGTATTTCCTGTATCAAATAAATATTCAGTACTTTCGATAAAGAGTCTAGTATTTTAGTTTGACAAAGATATACACTGCCAAACGCATATTATTCTAGAAGCTTCTGGTAGGGTTTCATGTACTAGCATGATGAACTAACAAGGATTTTCTCTCATAAAGTTTTGACTAAGAATTATCTTGGCTGGTTTTTTACAATTGACAAGTTTGATCTATTTTTATTTGAAATAATTATTTAACACAATTGAAATGCATCTCAATCTACAAAAAAGAATGCTACTACAGACAGATAGATGAGATAGCTAAAATATAGAGTTTCTATCTTATGAATGGGATGCGAAGCAGAGCATCTAACTAATTCTTGGCGAGTTTCTAAGATGCAAAGCATCCTATATTGAGGTTATTCGCGAGTTTTCTTTATTTATTTCTTTCTTTCTTTCTTTCCAAGATTCGCATCAAAAGTTGTCATTTTGTGTTACACTGAGCTGTGCAATGGAATATCGGAAAATGCTCATTTAAGCGTGAGATTAACATACTAACGAGAAGGGTTCGCCGCCTTGAAAATCGCTTTTTAAGTTAATGATCTTTCCTCTTAAGATCGAACTGATACCACTCGTTTTCCATTTTTCAACAGGACGTTTCATTCGTTTACAGAAAGCGTCGCAAAAACACGATTTTGACTTTTTTAAATTTCAAGATAATTAAAACGAAAAGCAAAAGTTAAATTTAGACGCCACTTTTCTCTAACAACTGTTGTGCAGCTGAAACTACAGCTGATAATAGATAATGAATCATCTAGATAATTTTGTGAAAACCTTAAAATCGAGTTTCGCATCGCATTTCGCAGACGAGTCTCGATTTGTCTGCCATCTAGTTTTTATAAAGAATAAAGAAAATATTTTCGAGTGATCCGTAAATAGATAAATAAATGATATAAAAACAAGTAGTATTGGTCGTAGTTTTTTCTTATCACCTACTACATTCTAATATGAAATAATACTAGCAAATGAATTTGAGACACAAAAGATTTTTGAAAAAAACTTTTTTCCAGAATCTTTTGTAGCTTGTGTCCTTATAATATCTGGCGAACTTCCTGGAAAAGATAAAATTTTAGAGTTTTAAGAAAAAAAATTTTTTGATTCTTTATTTCAACTTTAGTTTTTAAAATGAAGTAACATTTTCTTTATCTTTATTTTAAAAAAAAAGCGCATCTTTATTCTTTATGAAATAAAGATAAAGTAACACTCCTAGTTCGAAGTGATTCGGGTTTTTTATGAAACCAAATGTCTCACTAATACTTTTTCGCGGAATAAAATGGTTTGTTCGGATTTTTCATCTTTTCTGAGTGGTCTGTTTGATAATACAGCACACATTTAGTAAGCAAATACCTTTCACTCGCATGCCACGAATGTACATGGACACTCATGCATCTATACCAGCAATGCATGTATATTGTAAAAATAATTTTAAAAATAATAAACATTAACTATTTTATTGCATATTTTCATACACTGCTGAGGCTATATAGTTTTTGTCACTAGTCATGAACTGCACCCAAACAGTTTGTTTTGGTGATATTCATTGAATAAGTTTCTGTTTGAGCTTTGATTAAAGATTCAAACTTGATTAACAATTAATGTTTCACTGTGCATCGGTTACATATACATGCATGAAACACAAGTCTTTTTCTACTTGCTTTTATATATAGATGCCAATTGAAAAAGATTCAAACAATTTGGATTAAGATCATACCTATTCGAGAAGCGAAATAGAACTAATTTTTATAGTACTGAAGCGTTCTCAAAATCTATGCTTCGTAGATATTATAAATGCCTGACGCGGTTCTGAAGCATGGGTGATAGTAAGTGTTACATTCATCTCTCCAGCTCAACTTCATATGGATCCGCACCCATACGTACACTCAAGGTCAAAGCAAGTTTATCAATTTATTGAATTTTAAATATATAGTAAATCATTTATTTCCAACAGAAAATCAATATGTGCATGAATATGAGTATTTTATTTTCAAGGAAATATTAGTCCCACGTGCAGGTTGAATTAGTATTCTTCGAATATCTTACTCTAATCTTTACATCTTACTTTCTATTTTATAATGTAGGGATATAAATGAGAGCAAGTAAGTATGATAGTATATATCATTTTCATATGCAATACTATTAAATTCAACCGAAAGTATATATAAATTGTTTCTTTTGTTTTTGCACATTTTATAAAATGCTTTAAATGAACAAGAAATGCCGTTAATTAACAAATTTAGTATTGACAAGTTTATGCGACTGTTGAATACTAGAGACAAATGAAATATAAGAGAAAAATAATGGAATTATTAATTCCTCAGTCTGGATGAAATTACTAGAGTTCATATAGCATTAAGAAAATATCACTAAAAGATTAAAACAATATCAACTTATATCATACAATGATATTCGAAATAACAGAGGAAGCGTATCGCTTGAAATCAATACAGGAGCAGAAACACCATTGAATATTTGGTAAAAATTTATTAGATGTAGTCAGTTGAAGTTAGAAATAAATACATTCTATGCTATAAACTCTAATGATTAAATAACTCATATATAAAATTTGAAACCTCGTAATAAGTAATGATGCTATCATATTTTACATCACGGTTTTGTTTTACTGATGAATCTAAAAAAATTCTGACATCAAAAATATAGGATATGTTTTGGATGAACTTGATCCGTATTATTCAATCTTGTATATCATAGAGGAAGTATAGACGTAATTATATTTTACTTATAGTTCATATAAAAGATGAGAAAGTGAATAATATAAAAAAAATCGTCATTCTACTTCATAATTACAAAATAGAAGAAACATATTGTTTTTGAAGAATAATGGCAGTTACGATATTACCATTGATACAAACTCAAATTACTCGTTATGGAATGTCTACTTTGCTGATTTTAGGTAATATTGGAAATATTATTATCATAGTTTTATTCAATCGGCGTCGTCAAAATTCATGTGCAATGTATTTATTATGTGCAGCAATTGTACAAAGTGCAACACTTACATTCAATAGTGTAATAAATCTTTATGTGCTTGATTATGATGATCTAACAGTTCACTCCCTTTTCTTATGTAAATTTCGTGCATATATTACACATATTTGGAATCAAACAGGTCGATATCTTACTGTGCTTGCATGTATTGATAGATATATTTGGACAGCAAATAATGCGCATGCAAGACTTATAAATCGACCATCAACTTCGCGTTATCTTACAGCAATTTTGTTTTTATTCTGGCATATTTTTTCTATTCATATAGCTATTTTAGTAACAATTCATAATGGAAGATGTGGTTCATTTGGTGTTTATTATGTTATTTATCAAGTGTATGCTGCAACTTTTCTTGGTTTACTTCCACCAGTATTAATGAGTATATTTGGTTTTTTAGCTTATCATAATATGAAAAAATTACATTTACGTGTGCGACCAATTGGTAATCTTGGTTACGATAGTATTATAATTCATCGTCGTGATCGAGATCTATTATTGATGGTATTAACTGAAGTTGTTATTTATGTTGTGACAGCAATTCCATATCCATTTATTGTACTAGAAGTTGCAGTAACAAACTATATCGGTGTTAATAAATCTACTCAGCGTGTTGAAATTGAAAATTTTCTTAATTCTACTGCATTAACACTTTTTTCTGTTACTTATGGTTCTCGTTTTTATACATATTTCGCTGTATCAAAAGCATTTCGAAAAGATTGTAAGACACTTTTTATCAAATGGAAAAATCATCTAGTTCGACCATCGACTATGAATCAAATCCCAAGAACAAGACAATTGCAAATATAAAATATATATATTTCGGAAAAAAATTAACATTGTAGAATGGTATTATTTTTAAGAAATAAATAATATGCGATGCTAAAGTCAGAAGAAAAAGTCAAATCCTTATTAGTTGGATAGATATAAGTCTAACTGAATATTTCGTGATTATCTAACAGCTTGTTCCTTTCTCTTTTGAATAATTATTATCGCTTGAAATAATAAATTTTAGATGGAAGCAGAAAAATAAGTTTAACAGAATATAATTCAAGTTATATAGTAAATATAAAGGGTGTTACCGAAGTTCTGAAACGAGGATGACAATCTTATGTTTTCTCGCTTATGGAAAACGAATCCTCTTGAAACTTTTACAGATTGTTGATCATAACTACTACTATATAAACATGGAGTTTCGGCTATATTGCTGCTTCCATTGATTAGAAACTAGAAAAATACTGTTGAGTAAAATCTCGACAAGTTTTACAACAGCTAAATTTGTTGTAAATGACAGTAAAATCGTTATTTCTAAGATCTTATCGTTAAATTCATTTTTGTTGTATAAAGTCGTGGATTTCTGACTGAATAAGAAAATTTGTGATGTCTTTAGCTTCCTATGATCAATTAATTTGCCGTAAATGTAATAAATGCATACAAATGAACGAAATTCTTTTTTTTTCTTCCATTAATGGTTCATACAACATGTTGTGTGTTAATTCATTGGCAAAAGGCTCATGCGATTTCTTACATATCTCAGTGATCAATACGTGCACAAGAAAATATATGTAATTGAAAGAGACACTTTCCAGCCTCATATATTTAATTAAAACACCCTAGAAATAACAATTTTACTGTCATTTATATCAAATTTAGCTGATATAAAATTTTCACCCTTGTTTCAGAACTTCCGTAACACCCTTTATCATTTTTTTTTGTTTGATCTAGTTTGCATAGGCTATTTTTTTATCACGAAGAATATTATGAATGATCGATTATTAATTGAAATATTTAAACAAATTAAAAAAATATCATGAAAAAGATCTGTGTCACACAGTACATTAAAATAAGAAAAAGAATATTGATTAGTCAATTTCGATATATTTAATTTTTCCAAAAATGTTTTATATCGAAATAATTTACTATTCATAATAATGATTTGAATTTTAAACACTTCATGAATTTTTTTTGTTATATGTTATCGTTAGTTCAATTAATAAAAACAATAAACAGACTATAATAATTTATGTTTATGAGCTAGAATAAAAATGATTGTTTCCTCCATATTTTTGTTAATTATCCATTAGTTGATCTTCTTTTCTTTTTTTAATAATCTTGTCGACGAACATGTGGTCGAGTGTTTTCAAGACTATCATCTTCATTTTCTGGTCGACCGGCATCTGGACTTGGAAGTTTTTTATCTGTTGGAGTAACATTCCATATATCTTTTGCATACTCTCGAATTGCTCGATCTGATGAAAATTTACCGGCTGCTGCTATATTTAAAATACATTTCTTTGTCCATTCAGTTCCATCCTAAAGATAAAAGAAAAATAAATCGTTTTTTTTTCTTTCCCTTAAATTCATACTTTATAAAGTTGTTCAACACGTTCATGTGCTTTCATATATTCTTCATAATCAGCAAGTAACATAAATCTAAAAAAATAGGATAAATAACCAATTGTTTATTCATAAGAAAATTCTCGACTTACTTTTCGTCGGATTCAAGTAAACTTTTAACAATATCTGAAAATAGATTCGGATCTTCCGGTGAAAAAACTCCATCTCGTATTTGTTCGATTGCTTGTTTTAATTCGGCATTATGTTCATAATAATCTTTTGCATTATATCTATTTAACAAATCTCATTTAAAAATAACTATCTTATACAATTTTTATTTACCCCTTTTCACGTAATTCATCAACTTCTTTGTATGTCAAACCAAATGTAAAAATATTATCTTTTCCAACTTCTTCACATATTTCAACATTTGCACCATCCATTGTACCGATAGTTAATCCTCCATTAAGCATCATTTTCATATTACTTGTACCTGATGCTTCCAAACCAGCTAATGATATTTGTTCAGATAAATCAACAGCCGGAATTATTTTTTCAGCTAAAATGAAATAAATGATTTAAAAGATCAAATTTATCAAGATTAATGGACTAGGGATGTATCAAGATTTTCGCGCACCCTCGCCAAAAACAACGCCCGTTCGGTGCTGATACAAATACCATATATGTATGGATCATTACTGCAAATTAGGAATGCAACGGTAACGGTAACCGTATTAACCGGTAAACGTTCCATCTTGAGGGCGTGGGTGTGGGGTGGACGTTAGTGATAGATGAAATAAATACGCACACCTACACCCTCAAGATGAAACGGTTACCGATTCAAACGGTGAACCGGTGACTAACGGTCACCGCTGCATCCCTACTGCAAATGTTTAATTCATAAAAATCATTCGAAATACTTACCAAGACTAACACCATAATTTTCAAGAAAAACAACTCGGAGTCGATCACCGATAACTGGATCTTCACTAACCGTACGTGCAACATTACAAATTAATTTAATAACTAAAATGACATAGAAAAAAATCATATAGTTTAATTTTATTATTATTATTTTAACTTACTTAATTTAGCAGTTTTATAACCAGGTGCAGCCTGAAAAAAAGAACAAAATTTTTCTTTCTAGAAAAATGAATATTTATTATTTAAACCTTTCCACCAAAAATGATTGTACGTTGAATAACATCCTTATCTGGATTAGCTTTAATACGATTATAGACTGTAATAACACGAAGACAGTTTAATAATTGTCGTTTATATTCATGTAAACGTTTTACTTGTACGTCAAACATTGAATTTGGATTAATATTAACATTAAAATTCTTTTTAAGAAATTTACTTAAACGTTCTTTATTTTCCTAGAAAAGAAAATAATGTTTTTTTTTATCAAAAAGATATTTTCATACAAATTTAACACGTTGAATATCACGAATA
Source organism: Adineta steineri (assembly GCA_905250115.1). Taxonomy (NCBI): domain Eukaryota; kingdom Metazoa; phylum Rotifera; class Eurotatoria; order Adinetida; family Adinetidae; genus Adineta; species Adineta steineri. The sequence continues at coordinate 175,233 of CAJNOI010000161.1, forward strand.
AATTGTTCATCATCAACATAATCTCGTAATTGTTTTAATTGTGCCAGATCTGTAATCCAACCTTCACCTATTTTAGTTGTAATAAGATCTGCTAAATCGGGATTGCATATGAGTAACCAACGACGTGGTGTTATACCATTCGTTTTATTTTGAAATTTTTCTGGATTGAGTTCATAAAAATCTTTCATACTATAGAAGATATGTAAAAAATAAAATTGATTTATATGAAAAAAAAATTTACATAGTAGATTTAAGTAAATCGCTATGCATTTGAGCAACACCATTAACTGCATGCGAACCAACGACAGATAAATAACCCATATTGACTTTCTGAAATAAAAGACAAATGTTCAAAGTTGCTGTTGAGGTTATCTTAGGCATGTAGCGAACTCGAACGTTCGGGTTCGCTATATGACTAGTTTATCTATTTCCGTCATTCTTCTTACTTTTGCTTCATCGTCAATGATTGTCATACGTTTCATACGTTCTTTATCTTCTGGCCATTTTTTCTGTACAATCTAAATAGAACAAAAAATGATTAATTATATCAATTTCTTATTATTATCATCTTACATCTAAATGATGTGCATTAATATCGGTTATTAATTGAAAATGACGTGGTAAAAGTTTTTGAAACATATCAATTGGCCATTTTTCAAGTGCTTCTGGTAAAAGTGTATGATTTGTAAAAGCAATAGTTCTTTTTGTTATATCAAATGCTTGATCCCAACCAAGATTTTCTACATCAATTAATAAACGCATTAATTCTACAACACTTAAAGCTGGATGTGTATCATTTAATTGAATAGCTGCTTTATCTGGAAAATTTGTAAAATCAACTTGTTGATCTGCTTTTAAATTTATTTTCGATCGTTTATAACGTGCTATAATATCTTGTACCGATGCTGATACTAAGAAATATTCTTGTTTTAAACGAAGAATTTTTCCTTCATCGAACTAAATAATAGAAAAAAGATATATTAACAAACGTAAACTAAAACATATATACATACATCATCATTTGGATATAATACTCGAGTAATATCTTCTGATGAACTCTAGAGAAAATGAAAAAAAAATAATATCAATTAAATCGTTTGTTCTTTTATTTTCTTGAATATAGTTTTACTTGTTCAGCAACAGCACGAATATAATCACCACTATTGAATAATGCAAAATTAAATTTTTCGGAAGCTTTTGCGGACCATAAACGTAATGTATTTACTACGTTATTATTATAACCAGGAATCTAATAAATAACATATATTTAAAAATAGAATTAAAGACTAAACTTAGATAGAAGTGAAAGACTTATATTAATGATTACATAGTAATATAACTCAATACACAGTTAAGATTCAAAGAAGAAAAAAGTTCATAATTTTTGATGCTATACGAAGTTAGATAAATACTGAAGTATAGTCGTCATAAGTATGGATATTGTATCATACGTTTCCTTATAATTAGGAATATGTAGTAAACGATGATACAGTGAATATGCTACTATAAATTGTTCTTAGAAAAACTTAAGTAATTTATCGATGAGAATAGGTTAATCATTTCTTCTATAGAACTCAACTCATTATGTATCGTTCGTATATTTTTTATGAAAATTTCCTTATACTAACTGCGTCAAAAACTGAATCTTTATCATATAAATATAAGTGATAGTACTATAAGAGATGTCTTTATTCTTACTGGTGAATCGTATGGCATAGCATGAACAGTTATATATTCGACCCATTTCTTCTTTCCATCTTTATCATCGATAACTTTACCATAATATTGCACAGGTACGAGAAATTCTGGTCGACTTATTTCCCATGGACATGCATATCTTAACATAATATGTTATTTAAAAAGACAAAAAAAGAAGTTTCGCGTGCAATACCTTAACCAATTCTCTGGATATTCTTTTTGATAACCATCTTCAATTTTTTGAGCAAAAATTCCTTTAAAAGAAAACCAAATTGATTTTGCATAGAAATTATCTTAAAAGATATTTACCATAATCATATCGAAGACCATATCCATAGGCAGAAAGACCTAATGTAGCCATACTATCGAGATAACAAGCAGCTAATCGTCCTGAGAAAAGAAAACATCGATTGTTTTATAATGATGTGTACTGTTATGAATTTCTAACTTACCAAGACCCCCATTTCCAAGTGCAGCTTCCGATTCAAGTTCTTCTAATTCTTCAATATTCAAACCCATTTCATAAAGAGCTTCATCAACAGAATTTTCAATGCCTAAATTAATCATACAATTAGATAATGCTCTTCCCATATGATATTCGAGTGAAAGATAATAAACACGCTTTAAATACAAATACAAATAAATATTTATTATTAAACATATATATATATAAAATTTCTACCTTTTGATCAGTTTCAAAATGATATTGATTTGTACGAATCCATCTACTAACAAGATGATCACGAACTAAATAAATTGAATTAATAAAAATAAGTAAATTTAATTCAAAACAAACCGGTATAAGCTATTGATTCATAATAATCATGATCAGTAGCAACATCACGATCTTTGACAATAGTGAAATGTAAATGACGATTAAATACTTTTTTAACTTCTTCAACATTTTCTAACTAGAAAGAAAAAATATATATGTAAAAGATCGAAATTTATGTTCGAGAATTTACCAATGGAATACCACGAATACTAATTTGTTTATAATTGTTTTCTTTTAATGCTGGTGCATGTTTTTTTGAAGATGTCGAATCAGATGAATTTTCTTGCTTCTTTTTATTTTCAACAGTAGCATCTTTATTACTTTCATTGGATTTTGATTTCTATTATAAATTTAATTTAAATAAACAATAAACTATCTATTAAAAAAATATACCTCTTGATCCATTTGATATTAATTTTAATGTAAGATATTATATGAAAATAAGTTACGTAGTTTATTTGGGTGTAGTGGATAGAATATGAAATTATACGTGTGTTGTATTACGTTTGTTTTTCGTATTAATGGTGGTATTTATTATTTTTGTGTTTGTTGTGCAATGATTGGTTGAAAGGTTGTAATATAATAGTACTCCAAGTACTGTCGTATGTCGTAGAGCGAAGAGTAGAAGGAACGAATACAAATAAACAGTCTGGTTTAGCGTGTTAAATACAGAACACGATAAAAAGCACGTGTCATAAACTGAATGCGACTTTTTTAGTAATGATAATCAGTTTATCTGTGGTAAGAAATTGATACTATGCTCTTAAAGTTCAATCAATTTTTGTACGATTTAATATTCTTTTTTTCTACATCTATTCACTTTCTATTTCCCTATCAACAATAATAGTAGGAAAATGTTATTAAATAAAGTATTGTTTTTCTTCTCAAGCAAACGTTAATATTTTAAAATGCATAAATGACAGTATCATCAAGTATAATAACGTCACTTTGTAATTAAACGTAAAATATAGAATCAGCGAAAATTATTATATATTTTTGCGTAGTTTGTAAATTATAAAGTTAATCATTCGTATAGTTTCTGAATGTATTCTATAAAGGTAAATGAGAAAAATATTATTTTTATTTAAATACTACCTTGTATAAATATAATGTAAATTTTTTTATTTCTGATAACTAGTTATTTACTATATTAGAACTTAACTTAATAAAGAGCAAGGGGAATAAACTGATTCCTGGGCTAGAAATCATTCAAATTCACTATTTTACGTTAAAGCCATAGAAAATGACTGAGAAAAATTCATTGCAAATCGGTAGAAATCAGTGAAAAATATTCAAAGTTACACTAAAATCATTGATATTCATGTTAAAAATTAGACCTTGATTTTTATTGATTTCCAATGAATTTTATTGACTTTTCAAATTTCCGATAGTTTTCAATATCTCCAGCGAATACTTACATTTTGTATGATTTCTTGTTGTTTGTTTCTATCAGTTTTCGATGATTTATATTGCCTTTTGATCAACACAAAAATGCTGATTTGCGATCTAGAAATCAGTTTGTTCCCCCTTGATAAAACCCTATAATTAACATGGTTGATTTCAGTATAGTGAGATATTTATATGATATTTCACATTATTATATGCTCTGTTTATAAAAAAAAGAGATATCAGCAAGATTTTTAAATTAATTAATATAAGTAAAACATTAATAGTATGCAATCAAAACTATCTATGTAGATTGTTCACAAGCTGAAAGAATTATTTGACGTGTAAATAAAAAAAACAATACTTCGTGTCATCCTATTATGTAATGAATAAAAAAAACAACACATGATATTATACTTCGTATGAAACATTTATAAACACGTTGTTTTTCATTGTCACATGCTTTATCGAGTTCGATTCAATAATTCATATAGAATGCAAATATGTTTTCGATATCATTCTTTGAATTTTTCCATACATTAAATATTTCTACGTCGTTGAATTTAACAAGATTCACATCGAATGAATATCTGATGATATAATATACGAAATATTTTTTTTTATCTTTCTACACAAATATGATAAAATACTAGTGAAAGAGGCTTGGTAAAAGGCAGGGTTTCATTCCACTACAAAATACTGGACTGAAATTTTTCTTATCAAAATATACTTTGGATTTTAGTTTTACGTTTTTTAATTTTGAAAAAAAGAGTAAAGTGGCAACCAGGTTAGATAGTAAAATAATATGTCTTAAACAATGCATTGTAGTAGATTTATAAAAAAAATTATATTCTATGACCTCGATGAAGTTATCTTTTACTGAAAAATAGTACACACATATACTATTATATTTCAATTGCGATGTTTTAAATCTAAAATATTTATTTCAAATAAAATTATTAGCATATAATTTAATAAGTATGTGTAGCAGAGTTCTTAATCGATAAAAGAATTTGAATCTAAATCTATACATAATTTTGTTTTTATATATGATCAATTACAGCAAGGACATCATATTACTTCTTACAGTATTTAATTGATACTTTATTATTTATTACTGACGATGATTGTATAATATTTTATATAATATGTTCCACTCGAACATTTACTGTTGTGGATACTAACTCTCGAAAGGTTATTGATAAAAGTTGAAAGTTAATCTTTATTTTTGCCTGGATGTGTTATTAAGATTAAATATTTGGCAATACTTCAGTGCAAGAAATGACCCATTTTTTTTTGATTAAATAAATATTTTATCACTGTCATGATGTCAAGATTCCCAGAGAAAAATATTCTTATCAGTTAACTTTTCACACAAAATGTAATAACAAAAAATAAGAGGGAGGGAGGGAGAGAGGGGCGAAACACTGTGATTTATTGTATGTCACTGAATACTTCCTCGGAATGATCGCACCATAATAAACATCATGTGATTAACTTAGCTTATGCGTCATTCTAAATCTAGTCACTCTTATGCGCGTGATCATTATTCTTTGTATTTTCTATAATAGATTAACGACAATGTGCGCATGCAAGCACATGAGTTACACGTATAACGCACTCGTTCTGTCACTTATATTTTGCCCTTCAACAGAATAGAGAAGAATATAGACTTGAATCGCTACCTCTATAGCGTCACACACAACGCCATAGCATCATATGATGAAAAGAAAGAGAAAGATATAGCAAAATAGAACAGCAACATTCCGCGAGCGTGTGCTTTCTAGCAAAGAATATATTTGTCATCTGACTAACATATAATATTTACTGATCACATGATCTCCATAAAGTACTGAAATGTAAGAGATAGTACCCAGCTATGGCTAGCGCTCCCCCTTTTTTATTCGTAATAGCACGCACACCCTTCGTGTCTCTCACCCGCTTTATCAGGATGTATATAAGGCCTACAAAATTTCTCATTTATTATAAAAAAATCTATCTACTACAACAAAATATCAGATCTGTTGGTCAAACTTCACAAGTAGTTCTTGCAAACAAGAATCTCTATTATGAAAACGGTAAATAAATATATTACTTCTATTCAATCAATATATATATATATATTCTTTTTAATAGCCAAACTTTGCCTGTCTCTTTGATATTGATGGTGTTATTACTAAAGGTCCAAACTTTATTACTGTTGCTAAACCAGCAATTCAAAAATTGATTCAACTCAAAGTACCTGTTGTATTTCTCTCAAATACATGTATGCTTGAAGCAGATAAAGCTAAACAATTAACAGCTGTACTTGGTATTACTGTAAGTTAATCTTTCGAAGATTGAAAATTCATTTTCGAATCATATATATTTAAATTATAGATTCATCCAGAACAAGTTGTTTTGGCTCAAACACCAATGCGTTCATTAACTGAATATCATAATAAACATGTTTTAATTTCTGGACAAGGTCCAATTGAAGAAATTGGTCGAACGTATGTATTTTAATTTCGATTATAAAAAGATGATTTATTTTTTTTCTCTTTTTTAATATAGGCTTGGCTTCAAAAGTATGACAACAATTGAAAAAGTTTGCTCAGCATTTCCAGAATTGGATATGGTCAATCATATGAATCGAGCTCAGTTGGTAAGTGTAAAAATAAGGAAAGATTCTTTTCGATATTCATATTTATCATCTGTTTTAGAGTGAAATGATTAAAACCCAAGGTCTTGTTCGTGATGAAAATTTTCGTCCCATTGATGGTAAATATTCTATTTTTTAATCTCTTCTTAATAATTTTATTATTAATCTATGTATAGGTATTGTTTTACTTGGTGAACCAGTACAATGGGAAAGATCATTACAAGTTATTACTGATCTTCTTTTAACCGATGGTAATCCAGGTGCTATACCAGATGATTCCGATGCTGATCGTGATCATATACCAATTATTGCTTGTAATAGAGATCTTGTATTCAAAGCTGCTGCTGATTTACCACGTTTTGGTCATGGTGCTTTTCTTACATGTTTAGAAGCCTTATATAAAGTAAATAATTCTTTTTACTTTTACGAATATATAATTTTATTATATTTTATTTATAGAATTTAAGTGGAAATGAACTTAAATATACATCATTTGTTGGTAAACCATTTGAAATATCATATCAATATGCTGAAGCAGTAGCTAATAAAATTGCATTAGCTAGTGGTCAATCAAAAATTGAAAAAATTTATTTCATTGGAGATAATCCTGATGTTGATATTGTTGGTGCAAATATGTATAATCAATTATTACAACAAGCAACAATTTTGAAGAAAAGTATTAGTGGTTACAGTTTACTTCCAGAATCAAAATTTTTAAGTGCAACTTCATGTGAATCTGTATTAGTATGCACAGGTGTTTACGATCCAGCCAAACACAAACTTGAAGGAAAAAATCAATGGAAAGTACCAACAAAAATTGAAAATGATGTTTTGGATGCTATTAAATATATTCTTGCAAAAGAAGGTCGTCCATGGACAGTTGGTTTTTAGAATGATTGTATATATTTTAAAAAAAAAACTTTAGTGTTCGTTTTGAGTGTATATAAGTCCGTCAGATTTAGTTATTATATTGTTTTGCTGATCAGTTTTTATGTAAATATATATACGCTTGTGACAAATATATATATATGCTATTTGTAAATAAATAAAGATCTTGTTTTAGTTAGAAAAACAAAACTACTATTCTTTCAATATTCTATAAAACAAATAATAATAGAAAAAAAGTTAAATTTATACTTTATATCAGCTTGTATTTACTATCAATAATGATAACTACCAAGTTGAGAATGAAAATAAACACGGTCCCTTAGCTCAGCTGGTTAGAGCGCCGTGCTAATAACGCGGAGGTCATGAGTTCGATCCTCATAGGGACCAAACCTTTTTTTCTTTCTGTTTTCTTTTTACACTGCAAAAAACATCTATAAATAAATTTCGATTTACTAAGATAGCATTTTTTTTCTTCTATAAAGTAAGAATTATAAACTTGCAAAAAAATATCAGCGTTTTTTTACTTCGAATTCATCTAAATGCATCATGTTTCGATGATTGTATGTATTTATATTTTCATCAAATAAAGTGTCAGAATAAAATCCAATAGTTCGAGATGGATTTAGAAGGAGATCGTAGGAGTTAATCTTTTTTGCAAATGTTTAGATATTTGAAGAGAAATACAAGAAGATTTAAGTGTCATAAGTCAACAAGTATTTTTCCTTGTCTTTTTTTGAAAAGAATTTCTAATACCAAACAATCTCTAACAATATTAAAATTTTATTATAGTATCATTCATATGAAGAATTGCATAATTTATTCATAGTTTGTTAACAAAAGTAGCTTTGATTTCGTATCAAATTAATATTCAATATAGTCTTATACAAAGTTGTAAATTAGATACGATGACATATTTCAAAAAACCTACTTCGAATTTAATGCCGTTGAATTTTTAAAAGCTTTTCATGAATTTCATATTTTATTAAACAGAATGAAATACAATGTATGATAATATATCAGTATTTTTTTATAAAATAGTTTAAAAAACGCTGTTCACTCAATAATTTCGAGTATAAATCTACTTATTTCTCCTTTTTTTAAATAAATAGCTCAACCAAATTTTACTCAATTAGTTTTCTTTGTGATAATTTATCTCTTACATTAGATTTTTGTTATATTCAATTTTTTTATGTATACCCTGGTCGAGCAATCAGATAGCAAGATCTTGTAAGAATCGTATCTATGATCATATATGATCGGATGAAGTCAGACAAGGATCATACAAAAAATCGTGGTTCCTGATTTCTTGCACTAGTTCGTGCTATAAGAACTGTTATAAGATTCTTATGCAGTACAATGCCACCATAATATTCTACTAAAATTATTACTGAGAAAATACAATGCACGTAAGATATTTTAACAAAAACATGTTATGACTAGATACAAGATTCCACGGACCACGATTTTTTGCCAGATTCTTGTAAGATTTTTTGACCTGGGTAGTTGCAAATGTGATAATCTCGTAATACATCTTTCAAATACTTGTACACAATCATCTGTTTTTATTTGTATATCTTCTGGATAACATAAAATAAACTAGGAAAAGTAATACTTTATATCTGATTTTTTGCAACTAGGAAAAGTTTGTGTGCTCTGTAATAAATTTTTCTTTTAAACAGAATTGAATTATATTATTTTCAAGTAATGTATCGAATGTTATATTGACACTTGATTGTCTAGTGATGTGAAAAACTGTATCAAAATTTACACATGCTTTTTGTAAATTTCCTATTTTATACATATGACCTTCGCCATATGATTTTATTGATTCATCTTTTTCTGATACATTCAAAGAAGGTATCTGATCGAAAGAAAAAATGATAGACAAATTGTTAAACGAAGGTTATACCTTTGTTTATTTAAACGTTTAGCAATATATTGATCAATATTACGAACTGCCCTAGTAACAAGAATGAATGAAGGTGAATTTATTGGTACCACCTTGGAAGTACAAATTAATGTGTAATAAAGAATCATTATAAAAAATAATGATGAAAATAAATATAATATATGTTACACTTCAATGAATCTTCCAATAATTTATTTTATTGTTCTATTTTTTTTTCACCAATGGAAACAACACTATACTATTCGAAGATAATCTATTCGCATTGTAATAAATTATTTTAACGACGAATGTGGTATATATTTTGATAGATTATAAAACGTTATCAATTCGTCAATATATCATTCACTCGATTTGATCTTTCATAGAGAAAATCATTTTATTGTATGCATATCTTAATAAATTTTTTTCTAAGGTTTTTGTACGACTTAATTAATTTTTTTTCCATTAAGAAAACCTCAATTTGAATATAATATTAGCAACTTCACGGTTTTCCATTTTAAAATATCATAAATTCTGCTTAAAGTCAGTTTTTTCAGTGCAAAGACTTCGAGTACATTATTTCTTTCTATTTTAGAATAGCCTATATTTACATTGTTCATAAATAATTCTATATAAAATTAGAACTAAAACATGTTAGACATGCCTGTCATAATATTTTACTTTGTTCTCAAAACAAGAGCTAACATAGATAGAAATATTTTCCTCCTTCAAACTTTTTAAATCAGTTATTGTTTTCATTAAAAAGAAAAAAAAGTCTTGTAATTTAATATAGCCGAACGGCAAACAAACTATTATTAACTTGAAAATCTATTATATAAACACCTTGAATTTTATTTCTATATGTTTCATATATATATATATTAATAAATATAATTTGATTAAAAATCAATTGAAAACTATTTTTTTCAAAGATACATGCTCAATTTCATACATTCAATCTTTAATTTCTTTTTTCTCATCGAATATAAATGTGACAAATTATTTGCCATTTTCTCATCCACACATAAAATTGCACTGCTGTTACTTTTCTCTATGTATATGCGAGCACACACACACACATACGCATACACCAGCAAGCAAGCTGTTTCGCGCTGTCGTTGCCTTTATTCCCTACTCTTTCTTTTTTCCTTTCACATCACTATGTGTTTCTCTATGTAGACAGACGGAGACGAACACATACATGACTGCTTTATGTTTAAAAAAAAGCAGCGAGAGAGACATACACGTCATGTTTGTGCGTTTTCTTCTATTCACCACTGCCTGACTAGGTCACATTTCTCTCTTGTTCGTTGTTCATTCATAATAAAAAGAGTGCAACGATCGTATTTATTCATTTGTTTTGTGTGTTCAAATTCAGTTGCTCGAATAGCTATATCGTCATCTATATCGATATTTTAGATTCGTATATTCATTTCAATAAAACTTAATACAATGCCTCGTGGTGCTTCTGGTTCATCGAAAAAAGCTAACAAAGATCCAAATGCTCCAAAACGACCATTATCAGCATTCTTTCTCTTTTCACAAGATGAACGACCTGATATAAAGAAAAAGAGTCCATCATTGTCTGTTGGCGATATTTCTAAAGAAATTGGTGCCCGATGGAAAAAAGTCACGTAAATAATAAAACAATAAATTTTCATATATCCATATGTTAATATATTAAATTTTTATCTTATAGTGATGATACTAAAAAACGTTATGAACAAAAGGCTGCAGTTGAAAAACAAAAATATGAGCAACGTCTTTCAGAATATAAAAAGAGTGGTGGTGGCGGCGGTGGTGGTTCACCTGCTAAAGCTAGTAAAGGTGGAGCAAAAGCATCTTCAAGCAAAAAAGCATCACCAAAGAAACCTGTTGGTAAAAAAGCACCAGCTAAAGCAAAATCATCGGATGAAGACAATGATGACGACGATGAAGATGATGACGATGAAGATGAAGATTAAATTCCTGTTTTTTTTTTTGGTCGAGTTATGAATAAATTTTTTTTTTCTGTACTATTTGTTGTAGAATGACACATTTGTATGTATGAACTTGTGTGCTTGTCTCTATATTTTTTTGTATACAACTTTCTTTGTCTATGTGTGTGTATTAACATTACTATGTTTGTTCTTGTTGTTGTTTTCACTGGCAAAAGAAAATAAATGTGGAAGTAGTAGTGAAGAAAAATTATCTTATTAAATATCGCAGGATTTATTAGTCAATGAAGAAGAAAGAAAAAAGAAACGTTAGAAAGTAGAAGAAGAAGATGAGGTTAGCTGTTGTTTTCATTTCATCCTTTTCTTACCGTTTTTACCCATTATATAGAATGGCTGCTGTAATTATTATACTTTTTGTTTTGTATTCATCTATAATGGCAACAACCACATCAAATATTCATCCGTGCTATATGGAAACCTATAACGAAACGTTAAATATTCGAAATTGTTTAGATTCTCCTATAGAAATTGAAACAACACGTTGTCGTGGTCAATGTTATTCGGAAGATTTTTTAATTCATGATTGGCAATCTGAATCAACGTCCTACCGACATAATCATCGTATTCATTGTTGTATACCAAATATGACAATTCCTCGTCAGATTCTCGTAATATGTAATAATCAACAACAACGTATTATAAACTATCCGTCTGTTACACGATGTGATTGTAAATCATGTACTGACAACTGTCGAGATTAAAGTAAAGAAGAAATTTAATAAATGAACAATTGCTTTTTCTCTTTTTTAAAGAGGAGATAAAGTAGAAACAACAAACAAAAAAAAACATCTTTCTTTTTCTGCAAAATACAAAGCATTAAACAAAAAAGGATTTTTTTTAAATACAAATACATATCGATATGTTCATTTTTTTTCGCTCTTCAAGAAATAATAAGAATAATATCTAACAAGAAAACAAAATGAACATTTTTGTTATATAACAAAAGAAAAAAAAACAGAAAAACAAGAATAGCTTTTTTTCTCTCTCCTAAAGAAATTTTTCATCCATTTCAAATATTATATAGAATTAAGGCAAACAAAAAATAAATGGCTATGATAATCACAGAAATTAGTGTGTTTTTTTCTTCTTAAACAGATATTTCATAATGTTTATTAGGTAGATTTGAACTATCTTTTCTTGATAGTGATTGAGGTAGTAATGGTTGTTTAGGATAATCGAAAGCAAACGATTGTAATGGATGTGCTTGTCTATAAGATTCAGTACGAAGTGTCATAGCACTCGTCGTAGATGCTGTATCACCTTGAATATCATTATTTACTGTATTCATTCTCTTTGTTGGTTTAGTTTTTGATAAATAATCAATAGGTGTACCAGGTATTGGTCGTTGACGATGACCATGAATATCATATGTATATTCTTCATTTTCATCGATATTATCATATGAATAACGTGATGATAAAGACATGTTGGAGAAACTACGACGCATATTTGTTTTAGATTTTACTTGATTTTTTACTGGTTGAACTGGAGATGACGAGGAAGAAGAGGACATGTGTGAGCTTGATGAAGTTGGCTGTAAAAATAGAATAAATTTATAATTAAGATGAGATTAAAACTCATTTTTCTTTCTAATTTACAAAAATCTCAAGGATTAATATTTGAATTTTACGAAAAATATTAATTAGTAATAAATCCAACAAAAAAGAATCAATTAATGATATATTACATAGCATCTTTACAGAACACTATTTATGACCTTCTAATCAATACTATCTTAAACTGATTCTTTCTTTTTTTGTACGCTTTGGTAACAAGTTTATGGATAATTAAATAGGTTGTTTTGATTTAGATTAATTGCTTACACATTGTCAAGAGACTGAGGACAAAATTACACAACAAATCAACCGAATACAATTATATTATATTCTAACATGACTCAATACGAAACAAAAAAAAGAATTCAATATTTTAGATCAATTGACAAGATGTTTAGTTACATTTAATCTAATTCGAAAGTGTATACTGGTCTAAATTGTTTTGATTCCTTTTTTCTCAGTAAAAAGCATTAAAAAACACGTCATACTAACCGACTTTTCAGCATGACTACCGCCACTACCAATAGATAAGGTAATATACTCTATCTAAGTTCTATTCAAAATACGTTCATCTACAGACTGACATATATAAATATAATTTTCTATTTCACACATGTTGATTTTCCGAAAATAGAGCGTTGTTTCTTTTTATGTAATTACTTCTTAACAAGGTCGTCTGTTTGACTTACTTGTTGTTCAGGAATTTTGATTGGTTTATTATTAGGTTTTGGTCTACGTTTAGAAACTAAACCTATAAAAGACAAAAAATAAATAGGTCATAATTTATTTTCGCGAAAATTTTACTTCTTTCATCTACTGGATTAACATGAATATTAGGTTGATGTCTTGTTTCACCATTTTCATCTCGAACAATTTTTTTCTTCTTCCGTTTTGGTTGTTTTTCTTCATCATCTTTTGTATTTTCATAGATAACTTTTGTTGAAAATTTTTTCGTTGAATTTTTCTTTCCATTTGATAAACGATTAGTACCATATGCCATTTTTTCAAATAGTTCAATATTATAACGTTTAATTTTAGGTGCTTTTATTTGAGGATACAATGGTTGACAAAGAAGATAAGCAAAATTTCGAAGAAAACCTTTTGTAAATACATCGCCTTGTTGATGATATTTTCCTGTTACTTGTTCGTTTGTTGTTCGACCTCTTGCAATAAGAAACATATGAAAACCGGTTAGACCACCGATTGGTATAGATAAAAGACCGAGTAATATTAGTAAAACAATACAAATTATAAATCGATAGTCCGAAAGACCAATAAATGTTGATTTGGGTAAATTTGTTGATGATATGATATCATGTTCACTTTTTGGAACTAATGAATCATATGTATCAGATATAAGTGTAGTTGTTATTATTTTATGATGACGATCATGTAGAACGTAATATAAACAAAATGTAAAAAGTAATATCATATGAATACAGAGTAAAAATAAAAATTGAAAAAAATAACGATAATTACGACGACCTAAATTAATAAAACAAAAGTAATTTTTACATTTTTCTTAATAGTTTTTATACATACCAACACAATTATTTAACCAAGGACAATGATGATCGAATGTCTAAAATATAATTACTTATTGAATTTATAAAATAGAACAAAAAAAAACGTTTTTCTTTCTAGGGGGTAGTCAAGAACTTTATATTAACATTTTTTGTAATTATTACTAAGGATGGATGATTTCAATCATGGTCAAATGAATTCTAATCTTTACAATGGAATATACTAAAAATCTAAAGCAATTTCATATCAAAGGGCATATTCTCCCTTCTTACCTTTTAACAAAAAAGTTTATATAAACAATTAACAAGTCAGTTTAATGTTAAATATATAACCATTCATTAATATCTAATTCCAAAAACAAATAAAGAATCGATTTTACTCATCTCTATAAAATATCATATGCAAATCCTTGTTTTATCTCATATAACGATGATTTTAATTGTATTATGTGTTCGAATTTCTCTTCGTTTTTGTTGAATTATTCAAAATTAAGATAGTATGTACTCTATTTTGGTAGAATCTATGAATGACAATGTACTTCATTGTAATCAAGAGGCTACTCTTCTATGTTAAGAAATAAATTGCTTTAATAGATTTTTGTTCATTCTATATTCATCACCCAAAAAAAATAAAACAATTCAATTTTCTCATCTGTTGATATACATCATGAATGATTTTTATTTTGCATGACCAAAGATGATTTATAGTTCTTTTTATGACGAAAACTTTCGATTTTATTCACTTAATTTCACTTCGATATAGAACTTACATCAATACATCGCTCGCATATTGAACAATGTGAACAGCGTGGTGGTCGAAATAGTTTGCATGTTCGACAATATTTCATTTGAACTGATCCTAAATAGATATTTAACTATTAATATCTTTTTACATGAAAAGAAAAGAAAAGAAATACTCCTACCATCATTGATATGAATAAGTCGAGGTTGAGGTTCATATACATCATCATCGTCATCATCTGTATCAATGCCTCCTTTTCTTTTTGTTGGACGTACATAAAAACTTATATCTGAATTTTCCTTTTTTAAAGATTGTTCATAAACACCCTATGAAAAATAATTTCGGGTTTTTTTTTGTCTATAAATTTATATCTTACTGGATCCATATATGTTGCAAGTATAAAATTACCACAAAGTAGAACAAATAAAAGACAATGTGCAATAAGCAATGGTAAAAATGTTGGTAGAAGAATAATAATTTCTGGTAATACACAAATCCAATAAGTAAAGGAAGTACTCAATAAAAGAGCCCAAGCAAAAAATGCAGGAAGACGTTCTGTTGAACATAATTTTTGTGAACGACGATGATGAGATTTTAATTTCGTTTTTGCTTCGACATCTGACGCATATGATGGTGTTGTCACCACTTGCCGTCGTGATGCTTGCGGTGACATCGACACACATCCGATAATTAATCTAAAATGACCTAAAGCTTTTCAATGTTAAACCATGCACCAATGAGATTATTTTTCGTATATGTATGTATATGTATACATATAAATCTTCCTTCCAGATATGCGTTAGTTACCACCTACATCAGTTATTCATTTTACAGATGGTAACGACGATATTTCGAGGTTGTGCATACATACACTAACAAGCGAAAAAAAGAGAAAAGAAGATTTGTATAAGACATACATTCATACATCATATGAAAAAAGGAAGAAAGAGGAATGAATATGAGTTTTTTTTTTCGTATGCAAAGAAAAGAGATGATGATGATGAAATAAGAACACATTCAACAGTTATGCATTATATAGAATGAACCATATGGGAAAGAAAGAGAAAAGAGCGATTATCAAGAGAAAAAAATATATTGATGAGAGACAAGTGGCAATTATGTGTATAAGACAAAACTAACTTCATTGAATAAGAAACAAAAGAGATGATCACAGTAATGCAATAAAAATGAACACAATCAATTGAACAGATGTGTTAATATGACTATTAGTTTATTTTTCCTAAACCACATTGATTCAATAACCAAACAAACTTGAAAATAACAATTAATATAATATTGATCAATAGAAAAAATATGTATATATACTTACGTAAACATAGCGATTATAATTATAATATTCCAAAGACCAATAAATATTCGAAAATATTGAAGACTTGCAAGAAATTCACGTATTTTGTCTCCTAAAATTAACATTTAATGATGAAATTGGTTCTTTACAAGGTCACAAAAATCCAGACTTAGTTCTGTAAAAACGCATATTGTGCGAGAAATTATTATTATTATTAACGGCTCGTATGTTAATGTTAATAATTACTGTATTCGACTCAATAGAGCCGAACTTTTGATTGACATAAGAAAATATCGTTTTGCTGTCTAACAAAGTCAAACTCAATAATTATCAATAGTTTACAGTTACTGTCAATCATCTTAAAAACATATACATTTTACTTATTTCTTTATTGTTTCAAAAAAAAACAAAGCCTACTATAAATAAACTGAAAAAAATTCTTTTACAATCAAGAAAAAAACATACTTAACACGTTGACTGTCCGGTGTATCATATGTGATGCACGATACTTTGGACTGAGACGTCCCGTGCATCATATATGATGCACGCGCTGTATATGATATTTATTACCCCCCCCCCCCCCCCCGATAATTCGAATTTTGTTTTTTCTAGCAAGTTTTTCTCTATAGTATTATTCTAAGAGAGACAATTGAGTCATATGTGTTGCATGTAAAAAGAGATCGAAGATATGTTTAAAACTTATTTTTGTGGTATATAAACGTAATACACTTCAAAAATAATATGTTTGAAAATTAAGAAAAAAAAATAAAAAATGGACGTAGAACAAGTACTCATTTTTTTGTATGGGGACAGTCAACGTGTTAAAGTCTCCAATTTCGTACATCCTTTATTATAGAAAATATTTCATTTTGTAATTTGATATTCTTATTTCCTCATAGCAAAAAAATAGATTAAATGCGACAAAGAACATTCTCTCTTACCAATCGATGGATTTTCAACCATAAAACCAACATCTTTTCGTTTTCTATTCATAATAAAACTTTAAATAATAAAAAAAAAATAAAACTACAAGACATACAGTTTAACATTGATAATAGCACCAGCATTAATTAACAAAGTACTAGATTATAATTATTAATAAATCACAAAATAAATTCATTCATATACTTACAAAATAATAATTAATGAAGAAAACATCTAAAATCGGAAAATATATATATATATATATAATCACAAATCATACATCATGTTAATAAATAAATATATCACACAGTTACACTCACAAACAGAAGATTTTTAATCTGAATTTTATAAAAAAAAAACAAAAACGGAAAACAACCGGTATACAATAATCTTTGACTAGAATTATTGTGGATAATTTCTTTTCTTTTCTTTTCTATTATAAAAACACATAATCATCCGAAAGAGAATGTACTCGACCACTTGAATTATCATTATTTAATGATAGACCAGCATCATCCCATGAGTCACGATATGTAACTGGTGATGAATTAATAAGAAAATTTTTTCCATTATTAGAAATTCTTTTGCTGATTGATGATGGTGATGCATTTGCTGATGATAATTTAGTTACACGAAGAAAAACATCTTCATCTTCATTTAAAGATGGATATTCATAATTAAGTACACGTTTATGAGTTTCTTGAAATGTTCCACGTTCTATACGAAATATTGGACATGTACGTCGATCATCCGATGCCATATGACATATATGATTCCACTAGGAAATAGAAAAAATTATAATTTTGACATTTAATGGTTCAAATCAATGATTTTTCTACTTATAAATAATTCTAATTACTAAAAAATGCTTTTTACTGTGTCATAAATATTCTAACAACTCTGTTCTCTCTATATTGCATGTTAATCGAAACCTGTCAAGATCGTGTTTTAGTAATATTATTGAAATTTAAAAAATCTTTAAAAGATGGATATTTTATATATACAAAATTAATTTCTTTGGAGACTATTTTGATTATTCCTATTGGGATTCGAAATTAATTTACTTGTGCACAGAACATTTCAAAATCAGCTTTATCTCGACAATAAAATCCTAATGTACAACTTGGATCCATTTTTTTGGTTGATAATTTCTTTGGTGATGAACATGAATAACTCTAGAATAAATAAATGTAGATATATGTTATTTTAGAAAGTTTTTCTCTTACGGATGTATCAAATGTATTGTCAAGTACATTCACTGTCGATTGAATAAAATGTGGATCAAGATCAATAAAATTATCATCTTGATAACCAACGATATATACAGCATGACGTGGGCTACCACCAATAATACCGACTGTTTGTGGAAGTTGAAGGGCTTCTTTTAAATAATATTCATAGATTAAATCAAGTTCATTTAAACCTAATCTTAATGGTACAAGAATAAGTACAGATGTTGACCAACGTGAAGAATTATTATCTGTTGTTGTTGTAGCGGAATCAAGTGATGGATAAAGAGTATTTTTTTTATTTAAATTCGAATTATTATTATTATTAGATAATGATGTACTGCATAGATCAATAACATCTTGTCGATATACTACAAAAAGAAATATTATGAATAGAATTGAAAATAAGAGATCTTACTAATAGCATCTTGACTAATATAAATACGAAGTAGTTCAGGTATTTGCTTAGCTTCAATAGCAATTTGTACAGCTTCTTTAAGACAATGAGCAGCACTCACTGGTCCAAAGAAATCACCAGGTCGGATACCATGTAATGTACCAAGTTCAACAATTCTATTTTAAAAAGAAAAATATACAAAATTCTATGAATGATTTCAATTATTTACTTATGAATTCCAAATGGACATTTAACATGTGGTATATCTCCGAATAATCGAATTATATCTTTATACATTTGTGCATGTCTATTTACTCTATTTGCATGTTTTGCATATTCAATGGAATTTCGTTTTGGACCTAAATAAATATAAACTGTATTGTGAACGCAACAACAAAAAAAAATAATTTGTACATTTATCCGATATTTGAATATTTGAATACGATGAATTAAATGCACTTGTCAAATGTATAAGTAATGTTTGAGCAAGTAACATTTGTGCACAACGTATCATACAACCCCAACCACCATCGGAAGTAATTACATCGCCATTACGTGAACCTATTAATGGTTCAAATTGTTTTCGATAAGAAAAATATATTCGTTGTGAAAATGATTTTAAAAAATTTGTATAAGATTGATCGGAATGTGGTCGTGGAATATCATCATATGTTGTTTCTTAAAATACAAAAAAAAGATTAGATTTCACCATTTAATAAATTTTATATTCACCTTCTCTGCCATTATATTTTTTACCAAGTAAATATATTGGTGTTTCATTAGTACGAAAATTAGGTCGCATCTTCACAACCCAACCTAAAAAGAGCAAAATAGTTTGAAAAAGTTTAATCGAAATATTTGAACTTACGGTATTTCATATGATTGAGTGCTGCTGTTACTTTACTTTTAAGGAATTTATTATTACTATTTGCTAATTCTTCATTCACAACTGTCGTTCCTACAGGTTCATTTGTTGGTAGTATACGTTGAGAACTTGTTGATGGACTTCTGATTATAGTCATAACAAATTGTTCGTCGGAAGGTGATGAATTATTTGGTTTACGTGTTGGTGATGATACTTTAAGAAAGGAAGATAAATTTGTTTTTGGACTATTGGTTGTAGCGAATGAAGATGATGGTGATGAGTCTGATGAAGACATTATTGATCGATCTTGTTTTGGTGAATTTGTTGCAGTAGTAGTAGCAGAGTCAGGTGGAAGTAGATGTGCAGCTGATTGTGCACGATATCGTGGATTAAAAAAACTGTTGGTTGCATTGTCATCATTATTATCATCGAACATTTTCGTTTTCGATGACTTGAAAAACATGTGGATTTCACAAAAATTGATTAATCTTTGTTTATTCCTATATGTTTACGTCATACTCTACCCACACATATAAAAAATATCACATCCTTCAATCTTGATTCGTAGAAATACAGAATTGAATTGATAGGGAACGAAAGATGTCGTTGTTACTCAAAAACATTCCGATATAATAATAAAAAAGAAGATCACAATAACAAGAAATATTTTCTTATTATTATGAATCAGACGAAAAAGAAAAAAATAACGATAACATATTATTTAAATATATATATATATTGTTTTATTACTATAATTAAAAAATGATGAATATCTTTTTCATCTTACTGAAAGAATACATACATATATATAATCAGTATGTCAAATGTCTCAATATAAAAAGCTGTCGTTGATATTATATCATATATATGAGATAGTAATAAGAAGATAAAGCAACATTATCGTAATACATTCATCCATCCGTGAAGAACAAATTTTTAATAATATTATAGGTTCATTTAATGCAACAAAAATTTTTTTTGAATCATCACGATATAACGGGGAATATTTTTTTTACATTTATAAACAAATGCTTACTGAAGATATGAAGAGAAAGAGAAAGAAAAGGGTATGAATATTATACGTCACACTACTGTCATTATTAATGCACTCATATATTCACCATCATCGATCACCTATCTATATCTACATTCTTACCTGTCCATTCTTTCTATCTATCTATTCATATTGACAGTCTATAGGGTTAGTTTGATAGTAATCTTTTCTCAGTATTGTAATACAGAATGTAAAGAAAACAATGTTAGCATAGTTTAACGATATTTACAAAAAAAAAATATTCATTTCGTATCAAGTTCTGATGGTTTATCAGTTCCATCTTGTTGTGTAGAATCAGCATGTGATTCTAATCGATGTTTTCTCCATGCTTTTAAATATGCAACACTTGCTGGTTCAAGATTATCAACAATTAAAAACATTTGAACAGCTCCATCTTCATAACCAACAACTAATGCTTGTCCATCTTGTGTTGCCATAGCTTGTCGAACTTTTGCTGGACATTTCATATCAGCTATTTGTTGACCATCAGCAGTACGAAAAACACGTATTGTTCGTTTACCTTTGTTATAATATATAACATGATTATTAGTTGGAGTAAAAAATGCGAGTACATCAAATACACCTTCAGCTACTTTGCCAATTAATGTCCGAACGACTTTTGCATTTCGTAATTCAAATATTTCAAGACCACCACGTGTAGGAGCATATAAACCATATTTACCATCACTAGATATTTGACCACCCCATTTTGGTATTACTAAATGAACCTAAAATAAATAAATATATATATAACAATTCACTGTGCAACCTTAGAATTAAATACCCTTTTATCTCTAACATTCATAATAACACCTTTATCAGCATCAATTAATCCAATAAGATGAGGTTGTTTTGGTATTGTAACCATTGAAATAATATCTTTATAACCATTATAAGTCAATTTAACATTATGTATATGTTCACCAGATATTGGATCATGTATTGAAAGAACATCGTTCGTTTTTTTCTCTTCAATAAATATTAAATATGTATCCTCAGCTGTACATATTGATTTTTTCGGTTGCGTCATACGTTTAATAGTATAGGATCTTTCATAAACTAAATCTCCATCAGGTATTGTATATGTTACAGCATGAATAATTTGTCCTAATGTTGATGGAAGATTTGGATTTGCATTAATTGCTGCATTTGGATTTGTTGGTACTATTGGTTCAAAACTAGCAACTAAAACCTTAAGAAAAAAACAAAATTATTTTTTTCTAATTTAAATTTTTTCATACCATTGTTTCAGCAGTATGAAGTAGTAATTGAAAAATATTTTTTATTTTTGTTATAAATGTTATTCGTCGTTCTTCAATATCCCATACAACCAGATTACCTGATTCAGCTGTTACGGCAAATAAACCATTAGTACACATAGCTGTACATTGATAAATTGATCCATGTGGACTTGCAATTAATTGTCCTTTTATAAAACCAGTTTTCATATCAAATAAACATAATTGTGTACGTGTTTGTGCCATAATGATTTGTGTATCTGTTGATATATGCATCATTTCAAGAGCTTTATCTAATTGTGTTATTGAAATATCTTTTTCTCGTGCATTTTCTAAATTCCATACTTTGGTTGTTTTATCCATTCCAGTTGTTATAACATAATTATTACCACCACCACCTGATAATAAACCTTTTAAAACAAGAATTCGACCAAAATGTGAATCAAATGAAGCTACTAGCTCTCCCCATTCAATTGCAAATACATAAACAGTTGATTTAACACATGCAATACAATAACTAAATTTAAGAAAGAAAAAAAATAAGATTTTCAAAAATAAATCATATACCGATTATCATGTGAGAATACTGCAGTATAAATTAAACGTTTTGTACCACTAATTATATTTCGTACACCACCAGGTAATGCACATGTTTTCCATAGATAGGATCGAAATGAAAAAATTTTAAAACCTTTAAATGTAACTGCCATTAAATAATTTTCATCATTACTTAATATAAATGCAAATATACTAAAAAATACAAAATAGTTAGTACTATTCGAAAGGGGGTGATCGAAAATCATGATTTTTTCCTCACGCTAGAAATATCATAATACGAAATTTCTTGTCACTTAGATTACGAATCTGAGTCTAGTACTGGGTAGTTCCATGATATGTCAAACACAAAGTATTGAGATACAGGTACCCCCTCCCCCCACGTGAAAAACCGACAAAAAAGGGATCAGATCTGGATAAACGGATATCGGATTCGTGATCTAGGTGACTAGGCCTTTCGTATTATGATATTCCTAACGTGAGGAAAAAGTCATGATTTTTTGATCATCCCCTTTCTTCTTCAACAAATAATTACCGATCTTTATTTTCAAATAATTGATGATCAAATGCCCATATACGTTGAGTTTTAAAATTAATTGGATGTGGTTTATTAACATACATTTCGACATTGTAATCATTGATTTCACAACATGTGTACATTCGTCGTTTATCACGTGTTAATATAAGTGCACTATGAATATTTTTACGACCACCAGTTAAACAACGTGGTTCATTATTATTATTATTGTCTATTATCTCATTTGGATGATCAGAATTTGTAACAAAACAATAATCAATTATTAAGCGATCACGAGCAACTTCTTGATCAGGTTTTATTTCTTCCGAACGACATACAATTTCAACTTCTGGTCCAGGTAATAATTCAATTTGTATTATTTGATAACGTGTTGGTTGTGATGTTAATAATTCACCTTTTTTCGTATATACTTGATACATTTGTGAAGTCCACAATGCAAAATGTGTATTACTTACAGCAGCTCCTAATAATGGATCTGCAGGTTGTGATGAAAAAATTGATTTCGTTTGAGGTTTAGTCGAACTTCCTGGTGTTTGATAATCACGCAAAATATATTCTCCAGTTAATAAATTACATATAATATATTGATTACTAATTGTTATTGCTACACAATAACGTTGATCAGGTGCAACAGATAAATATGTCATGATACCTTCAATTTTCGGATCTACAATTCTTACTGTATCACCACTAGATAAATCAAAAACAATAAATTTATTTGATACAGTTAGAAGATGTTGTCCCGATGAAATAACTTCTAAACCATAAACAGCAAATTGATGTGCTTCTAAAGAATAAACAAGTGGACCACCGGGTGATGCTAATGTATTAAAAGCAGGTACAAGACCCATATGTTGTAAACCAATACTTTCACATTGATCAATAAATGACGCTATTTTAGGACATGTTGTATAAAATGGTAGAAGACGACCAATTATTTGACATGCTAAATTATTTGGATCAGCTGCCAAAACCGAACTTGATAAACGAAGTCCATCACTCATTAATTTAACCTATAAGATAACAAAAAAAATCTTTTCATATGAGAGAAATCATTTTTTTCTTACTTCTTTATCATGAATATATTCAAATGCACTTTCATAATCATATATACAACTATTTAACGGCATACAAGATAATTTTGCATGTATAAAATCATAATTAAATAAAACATGATTATATAAATCATCTTCACGTTCGGATTGTATTAATTGAAATGGTAATTCACTTAGTTTACGTAAATTATAACGAACATCAGAAGCATTTGTATTTTGTGCTGCTTCTGTTGATGCTTCTTTTTTTGCTGTGAATATAAGAGGTTGAGCTGGTACTTTTCGATCAGCTTCAGCATCAGTTGACATTAAATTAAACATACGTTTTTGATTATCAGTAAATTGAAATGGTTTCGGACGATTTGCCCATATACCCAAAAAATAATCGGCCATTTGAGAATGATATCGTCGACGTTCTTCGGGATTTGCTAAATAACGTTCGTGAGATACTACACAAAAATAAATGGTAAAAACACATTTCAAAATAAATAATAAAATTCTACCTTCGGCAAATTGTCGATGGTACCAACTAACAACTGATACTCCTTCAGCTTCACGTTCAACTAAATAATTAGGTATATCATTTCGTATACGTGTCCATAATAGCGGTGGTATACGTCGAATAGGTGGTAAATGATATTGATAAATATCATTTAAAACCGTTTCATCAAGTGATATTAAATCTTCTAATTCAGCTTCACTTAAACCTGATCTTGATGCTGTTATATACGATAAAGCATGTTCAACTAAAATATGTCCATGTTGATTTTCAATACGACCTAATAATTTATTAATTGATGTTGAAACTGTTTTAGCTAAATCTTTTTCTTGTGTTTTTGTATATGATTTCCATAATTTGATTTCATCAAATACTAATTTAACATATAATGGTGTATTACATTCAATCAATCTTTCATGAACTAATAACCTATTTAATTACAAAGGTATACAAAAACAATTTTTCATTTGAAAATACAAACCATTGTACATCAGATATTGTTCGATGCTGTCGAGCTAACCAAGCTTTTAATACAATTTTACCTAGATCTTCACCTAATGGTTTAATCTAAATTTATTAAACAATATATCGTAAATATACATTCATAGATATTAATATACTTGAACAAAATTTTCCGGAGTATCGATAATATTTCGAAGTGTATTTAAAATATTAAATATTCCAGGTAATGTTGAAACAATCTAGAATAAATAATTTTTATTAATAAAAAAAAGAAGGGTGATTCGTACAAGTTTAACATGATTAGGAAGTGTTGGTGGTAGCCACGACATTGAATGTGCACCATCCGATGATGAAATTTGATCTAATGAATCCAAAAATATGCATAGTGGTTTATCATTTGGTGTTTTTCCTAATAAACGTTTAAAATAATTTATTAATTGTGATAATTCATTTGGAATTGTAGCTTCAGATTCTTGATATAATCGACATAATTGTTGACAAATACTACGTAATAATGGTCCAATAGATGAACTATCAGGTGTAGTACCAAGAAATCGAACAACTCTTATAGGTGAACAATTTTTCGTTGGAAACCATGTTGAATATTCTGACGCGATTTTTGCTAACATACTTGATTTACCACAACCACCTTCACCCCAAAGAACTAATGGTTGTTTTGATGAACCTTGAACATAATTTCGTATACGTTCAAGAATATCTGTACGTCCTTGAAAATCTTGACTGAAATTGTTTACAACATGAAGATTTTGAAGAATTTCAGTAAAAACTCTTTGAAGAGAAAAATCGAGATAAATATATTAGATTATTTTTAGAATTTACCTATTTGCTGGAAAAGTATTTTGTTTTCTTACACCATTATCAATTAATTCAACAATACGTCGATAGAATGTTTCAATAAAATCTTTTAAATATTCAGCATGAACATTTTTATTTAATCCATCATCATCGGACCATTCAACAGTATATCGAACAATACTTGATTCAGGTAATGCTGCTGCTACCTATATATACATAAATCATTTTTTTTTATGACAGTATTTTTCAACTTACGCGAACATCTCGTAAATCCGATAGCATATTTTGTGCTTCAACATCAACTTTCTTCGCAGTAATATCGATAAATTTCATTGAATGACGTAATAAATCAATATTAATATTATCAATATGACGAAAAAATGCTAATGTATGTTCAACTATATCCTTTGCATTTAATATTCCTCGTACAACTTCTTGTTCAGTAACTAAATATAAAACGGTATTTCATTTTTCATCGTATGTATATTTATTTACCTGACCAATTATATCGATGATTATCATGTGCAGTAAATAGACCTTGTTTATAAAGTTCTAATGCAGCTACACGTACCGCTCGATTTAATTTACCCATTGTTTCCCACCATGAACTTTGATCTTCTTCCATGAGACGAGGATGTGCTCGATTAGTAAAATTTGTAAATATTGAACTGACAGGTTGTAAACAAAATAAACTTGGAATATTATTTGAATCAAGTTTATACCATTGTTTAAGTAATGCTGCATCTTCTGTACTTGATACAGATATAACTTTACTAAATTCTCCTTCTTCAATTTTGGTTGGTAATGGTCGATAACCATATTTTTGACAGAGAAATACCTGAAATAAAATATATAATTTGATTTTTAAGACAAAAGAACATTATATATTCTTTCTAACAAAGGTAAATATTTGTTATGAATAGGAAAGCAACAACTTTCTCATTCTTGTTACTCAAATAACGAGTAAAAGAAAGAAAATTTTTAAATATTTATATACCACGAAATTTGGTCCAACGGATACTCGTTGACAATTATCAATTTCTTGCATACATAATTCTGTTGTTTTATGATCATCGGTTGCTTCATCACGAACACCCCAACGCATATCAACAACTTGAAATTCTAATCCATGTTTTTCACGACAATATTCTTTAAGTTTGGGATATGTATGTTGCATTAATGAATTACGTTCCATACTTGTATCTAAACTCGAACAAAAACAAAATGGTTGATTTAAATAAAAAATTTAATTAACCTGTAAATGTTGACGATGTAAAAATACGAACAATTTTCGATGCCAGACTTGGTAAATTATCCAATTTACCAATATATACATGTTGTAAAATTTCAGCGACTTGCTCTTCGTTATATTCTTGTTCAGGCATAATTATATTTCTTTTGCTTTTCTTTCCAAACGTTTAAATGTGACTGTGTCGTTGGAATTGAACGTGTAAATGAGTGAAAAAAGAAGAGAAAAGCAAAAAGCAATCGATGAATAAATACTTCTTTTCTTCGTCAATCATAATCACCTTATTGAGTTTTTCTTTATAATAATAAATAGAAAGCAAAAAATACCGGAGAGAACTTTTGATAGATTTTCTCGTTTCCAATTAAGTGCATTTCAGATTGAAAACTCATTTCCTTAGTTTTCTCACTATACTAAAACAGATTGTTTTTTTTAATTTTTATTTAACAAAAACTTTATTACAAAACAATGTCGAATCTTTGAATTCGAGCGTTTCCACAATCAGCAACATAGAGATTGCCCTCGTTATCAAAAGATAAACCATAAGGATTATTTAATTGATTTGATTTATTTCCTTTTCCATTTTCACCAACAATAAATTCACCTTCTTCCTTTCCTTCACACCAACGAATTACTCGATGATTCCACATATCTGCTACATAGATTCGGCCCAAATCATCGACAATTACTCCTCGAGGGTAAGATAATTGATTGAGATTTCCTCCAGACACAATTATTCCTTCTTTTGCACCTTTTCTCCATTTCATCACACGATTATTATCTCTATCTGATACATAAATAGATTGATCGTCGTCAACAGAGATAAAACCTGGAGAATTGAGTTGATTAAGTTCATTTCCTTCTCCATTTCCACCTGCTACTACAATTCCTTCATTATATTCACCCATTTTGCATCGTCTTACTTCATTCTTCGTATAATCAGAAATATAAAGAAATTCATGTTTGTCTATTGCTAAGCCAAAACAGTCAATATTGTCAATGAGAATTTGTTGATTTCGATTTAACCATCGAACCACTCTTCTGTTTCCTTGATCAGCAATGATAATCGAATGATTTTGATGGTTAACAATTACATCTGTTGGATGATTCAATTGATGTATTTTATTTCCTTGTCCATTTCCACCTGCAATAATTTGTCCTTCCTTTGCATTATATTTCCATTCAATAATACGATGATTATCACAATCAGCAATGAAAATATTTTTCTTTTCATCAATAGAGATTCCATAAGGATATTTGAATTGAGTTAATTTTTGTCCAAATCCATCGCCACCAGCTACAGTGTTGGCATTTTGTTTCCATTTGTTGAATGTTGGTCCTATAAATATATTTAATAAATAGACAAGTTTTATTTTATTTTATTTTTCTAAAAACTTACTTTCTAATGAAATAATTGAAATTTCATTAATAAATGGTTCAGATTCTTGTTGAGTATAAGTCTTCGATGGACTATTTAGTTCTTGTCTGAGTTTTATCAATTCATCTCTTAAATAATTTAAATTTATCTCATTAAATTCATTTTCACTACGAAATTGTTTAAGTTGTTCATTTAAATCATTAAATTTCATTTCAATATCATTCAAAAATATTTGTGATGATTTAATAACAATTTCTATGCAATCTTTTGCTTTTTGTTTAATTTTTTCAATTGAATCTATTTCCCATTCATTAATTTCATTTATTAAAAAAAGATCATGTGGATTCGGTTTTTGTTCAGTAAATCTGTGTTTGAATTGATCATAATCGTTAATAATATGATGTAGTTCTTCATTTAATAGTTGACGATGTTTTGTTAAATCCATCAAACAAAAGTTTTTCAAACATCCTTCACAAAGATATGTTATTTTATCTTTATTACATATAACACATTGCGTTTTATTGTTTGTCATTGCCATATTTTTGAACATAAATTTCTAGATGTAAACTAAAGAATTCAATGATAAGAAAAATAGTGTTCAGTAGTAAAAGATGATGTGCTTTTAATTTTAAATAAAAATTGAAACAGTTCTAGTGATGTTTTTTCAATGAAAGAATGTTTGAATGTAGATTTGTACTCATAACTTTGCTTC
>CAJNOI010000162.1:0-12699 GCA_905250115.1 Adineta steineri
ATCATCTATCATATTAGTGAGCCATACAAGATGTGAATTAATGCGTTGTGCATTCAATGGTATATCTTGTTCGTTATCTTCCTTTGAAAATTTAATTTGTGGAATAAATGTTTGTCGATCTGCAAGCCATTCCTTGGGTAATTGATCACCAATAAGACCGAGACGTAGTTTCAGCGCGGGTACAAATATTGCTTTATCCCACCACCAGCACAGTGGCTGTGTTACACTGTTTGAAAAGAGTGCTGGTGAATCAGGTTGAAGACGATCGAGTGTTCGTAAAATGAGATGAGTGTCACAATACACATCAGCGCCCACCTGAAGTACTGGTATACGTCGATAGCCACCTGTTAGAATATCAAGGTAAGGTCGTGGAGGCATTCGATTAACAATCACCGAACGCCAATTTAATTTCTTTAAGCCCATTGCCATTCGTATTTTCTCAGCAAATGGTGATGTTGGATAGTGATACAGAATTAAGTTTTCAGACATACTTGCAACACTCTGTCAACTGAAAAAAAATAAACACATGCAAATGTGGTCTATTCATTATATACATCACATCAAATAAAGATAAGAAAAGAAAGAAACATAGGATGGCGACAGTATGTGTTTTATGATGCTAATAAGAATAAAGAACAAAAATGGCGCATACAGGACGGTCGTGAATGAAAGCTTGAGAAATTTGACTGCCTTCTGTCTTTTCTTTGGAGAAGCCTGAATACACATCTACATAATTTTTCTTGAATTTATCTTATAGGAAATACTTCTTTTACCGTCAAAATCAAAGATTCAATCGACCTCTCGATTTAGAAGAAATTATAGATGCAAATTCTGATAGACTGAAAACAAATAAAATATTTTTTTTCTACTTTTCTATGTATGTAACTATTGTGCTATACTCATTGTTTTTTTTTGTTTATAATTCGAAATATGTGTATATGTATTTTCAATAAATTTTATAATCAAAAATGTGTTAAGAGGAAGTTTATATTAAACTTAGTTCTTGCACTAAGGACGCCATGATGGTTTGTTGTGTCGATATCAACCTTCATATTGATGATGGATGCTCGATTGGTCGAGAGTATTTTGATGATTTCAGACTTCAGTCAGTTTTGTTAAAAAAACTAAGTGTAGTTTAATATAGAAAAAATTTTTTCTATCGATTAGAGTTTCTTAAATATAGGACCCTTTCCGCTGAATTCGAGGGCGCCACATGTAGTGCATTTGACAATGTTTCGGTTGTACACTAATAAGTTGAGTTACACAAAGAAAGAAAAAAACAACAACATAAAAGAAGCATGGTTTTCACCATTATTAATGCAATTCATACATTCATTTTTAAATGTGCGACACGGCTAACACATAATCATTATTACAACAATGACAGTATATTCAAAACTTGTCCCAATAGGATGGCTCGCTCATCTTGGAGCAAGTTACTATTTAGTACGACCTCTTCGTTCATTATCATATCGAACTCTTCTAACAATTATTCCATGTGCAGCTTTGATATATGCTGGATCTCAAAATCTTCCTCAATTCCATGAGTCATCTGTCCTGATAGTTTCACTTTACTGGATGATATCAATTCGTTTGATTGATTTAATTGTATTTTCACCAGAGAAGCCACTTTCACTGCCTTCATATGCTGGAAAATTTTTGTGGTTCGTATGTCCCATTGTAGAATGTGACTTAAATTATCCGATCATCTTCGATGTTACTTCAGCCGGTATAAAACTTGTATTAGCTATTTGGATCTATCGATGGTTTCTTGTTTGTGAATCGAGTAATAGTTATGCTCAAATGGGCATGTTATATCTGCTTATCTGTACAAGCATGTATGCCGATGACATGCAAATTGCGCTCGTTCGACTTATAACACGTGATAAATATACTACTTTGTCAGTCAACGATTTCCCATTTAAGTCCAGATCTATTCGAGAATTTTGGGGCCGTCGCTATAATCGAATCAATAGTTCACTTCTCAAGGAATCTGTTTTTGAACCTACTCGACGTTTATTTTCTTTTTCACCAACGATGGCTACTCTGACTAGTTTCGCAGTGAACGGTCTGCTTCATGCTCATATAGCTGTTGCTTGCTTCGGTGCATCATCTCCATTGCCTATATTTACCTTCTTTCTTGCACAAGGCGCTGCTTGTTGTGTAGAAACAATTTTTTCAATAAAACTACCTAAACCAATTGGAATTGTAGTTACACATATGTTTCTTCTTTTCACAGCACGAGTCTGCATCGGACTACCTAATCTCGCTGGTTCCAATTATTTTTCGCTTAATGCACCTCCATTATTGAATGCAAAATGGTTACCTCAATTGCGAATACCCAATTTTTTCCCCAAAATAGACTATCATATCTAACTAACATTTGAATTGGGTTGCTACAATTTAGTTTATTTCAATATATTAGAAAGAAAAAGATCAACATTTTTTAATATCATATTAGAAGTAATATTTTTGCTTCGTAGAAGTATAATTACAATTCCAAATAAATTGAATAATACATTTGAAATTGTCTAAATTTATATTATTTAACTACCTACAAATATCAGAAAGATTGTTCATGAGATCAAATTTGAACTATATATAATAGTATATAATTTGATATTTGTTTTCAAAATATCGATTTGTAGATTTGATTTTTCCGTTAAAAAAAGTTTTTTTTCGCAGATATCAGTTTTCTATAAAGTTTCATCAAAGTGTGGTTCAGTTTATTGCAAGGGGGAAACGGCGGATTCTCGGAATTCCGAATCCCTTGGAGTACGATGAAAATCTTAAAAATCCTGAGAGTACGAAATCCGCCGTTTCCCCCTTGGCGCGAACAGTCTAGAAATGGAATGAAACCTTTAGAGTTTTCGAAATATTATACCTTCAACATTTATCTATGAAGTTTTTATATTTTGCTTTTCGATATTTACTCTTGCAAGATTTATTCAACGTGTCGCCTAAATAAGCCGGAAGAATGTCAGTTAGAACAGCTGATCGAATGAACTTCAATATGAACACCAAAATATTTTACTTAGACGATTGGAAAAGTTTCAAATTTGACAACATAATATTTCTCTAATTGAAAACTAATTACTAAAAGCATTGTAGTATTATTATTATATAGTATAAGATAAATTCATGATTGAAATACCCATCTATTAACCATATTATATTGTCCTTCTAGAACTATTTTATAGAAATTTGATGGATATTGTTTAATATCGACGATAATCATATTCTTATCTACAGGTACAGTTTCAATTAGATGATAAGTATCCATCGTACCATTCTTAAACGAATTTGTTGTTGATAACCACACTTTTACATTTCCAGTAGGATCTAAAACTGTCCAACTAATTTGTAAATTAGTATCGTACAATTTGATATCCGGTTTTATTAATGATACTTTTCCTGTCAATGGTACTGCATCTAATTCTCTTTCAATTTCAATGGGAATGTTAAGATTTAATAATCTTGCAATTGTTGGATATATATCAACTATGGCAGGTTGAAAATCACGAAAATATGAATTCATTGCGTTATTATTTGTTATTATCCACGTTGTTCGTTCTCTATCTGTGTGATTACCATGGTGTTGACCTGTTATTGGATCTCTACCATGATCTGTTGTAATAATAATTGACCAATCTTCATCATGATTCTTCATTCGATATTCAATAGATTCCCAAATTTGACCTATCTGTTTGTCAATATTTTTGATTGCTTGATCGAATTGTTCACTATCTCCAAATTCATGTCCTATATCATCCGTATATTGTAAATATACCCATGAAAGATCAGGTGCATATGTTTTTATACATGCTGATGTTTCATTAGTCACACGTTGATCGATATCAAACATATAATGACCATCTGGATCATGAGGATAAGTAGTCAGATCAAGTTCATATCCATCAAATTTATAATCAAATGTAATAGAACCTGCATTCGGTAATCCTTCACCTACAAGTTTAACGCGGTTAACTGTCCACGTTGAGAAAATAGCAATTTTTTTATCAGAATATTGTTCTTTAAACAGTCGAAAAATATTTTTATAATGATAGTTGGGTGTTTGGACACTATTATCATATACATTGTGTTTATTAGCCCATGTACCAGTAAGTAAATTCATATAACCAGGTGCCGAAATAGTAGGCGTTTCTGAATAGGTACTATTATCACCTCCAACATAAGCTCTTGTATATTGTCCAATTTCTTGAATTTTCTTCATGTTTGGAACTGAAATACTTTCTATGAGATCTGCAGGAATACCATCTGCGATTATAAACAAAATCTTATGTTGTCGTTGTCCTTGTTGATCTGATTTTACGCGAAGTTTGATGATAAGAACTATTAGTGCAATTACAGCGCCAATAAGCAGTGCAATTAAAATCAATAGAACTAATATTCCATTACGTTTTATAGTCTTGAATATGGAACAACGTTTCTTGTCTATTGGAAAATTTTCTTCCGAATAACCTGACACTGCAATTATTTGGCTCATGATAGAGGACTTTTTTTATTCTCAACAAATGAATCGTATATATTCTAAAATGAAAACTATTCTTTATCACTACAATCGTTTGACTTGCAACAGCAATTAAAAAAAAGAACAGTACATATAGCTACTATTAAATCCAGCATTTACAATGCCTGCAATGTGATAAACATAATCTCTTATGAAGTATGGTGCACGAGTGGACGCTATTTTTTTATAACCACTGTATATCACAATAAATATCTTCCTACATGCATACATGTCGTAAATGATTCTTTAGTGATGTTGGTGTGGGTTTTATTTACTGTTAACTTACATCCTCATTATTGAATCCTGAAAGATTCAAAACTATCATAAAACAACTTGTTTTATTTATTAAAGAAAAGATTAATAAATTAAAACATTAATAGTATAGTCGATGATTACAGTAACCAAGTGGATTTTTTTCTAAATATCTTTGATGTTTAGATTCGCCCTTGTAAAATTGCAATCCATCAGCAGGTTGAATCTGCGTGACAATTTCTCCGTTAACATTACCACTGGCTTGTACATTGTCACGCACTTGCTCGGCAATTTTTTGTTGTTCATCGCTATGAGTGAAGATGACCGAACGATATTGAGTAC
Source organism: Adineta steineri (assembly GCA_905250115.1). Lineage (NCBI taxonomy): Eukaryota > Metazoa > Rotifera > Eurotatoria > Adinetida > Adinetidae > Adineta > Adineta steineri. The sequence goes on from CAJNOI010000162.1 coordinate 5,126, forward strand.
CTTGATCATTACCTTGTCTATTTAAAGTCGTTGGATCATGCATACGGAAGAAGAAATGAACTAAATCACTGTATTCAACTTTGCTTGGATCAAAGGATATTTGTAATACTTCAGCATGATTTGTCAATCCAGTACATACATATAGATAATTAGCTTTAGTAGGTCCACCCATATATCCAACCATTGTCGAAGCCAATTTTTTTCCGAATTGCTTGCGAAAGAATTTTTCTGTTCCCCAAAAACATCCAGCACCAAAAGTAGCTAGTTCTAAACCGTCTTGACTTGCTGATGCCATATCGACATCTTGTTGTTCTCGTTTTTGTGACGATGTAGCACCCATCAATGATCGATTCAGTATAAATGATATTATGCAACTAAAACACGTGCGTCAATTTTGCATCAAATAATCGTTGTTTTTCTTTTTCGTTCGCGTCTTGTCGTAGAGACACGTTAAAAAACACCGCTTTACACACAATTTTTTTTTCTTTTCTTTTCTTTTCTTTTTGTCATGTGAATACATCCACAGCGGACTGATACATTTTTAGAGGAAAAGAAAAATTGTAAGAAATTCTCAATATTTTTTTCTGAGCAAACTTGCCGTATAAATTGTTTTATATAAGATAAACTTTTAAAAAAATGATAGGGGTAATATCTACAAAGCTATGTTAAATGTCTCTCCTCTTTATTGTCATAATAGTTTATAATATATTTTTTCCCAGAAATAGTTATAAGTTATTTTATATAGTTTCATATAGAAAAGATTATGCTATTTAAATTATGCATGAATTATTATTTCAAAAACTGTTAGCACAATTTCTTCAAATATAAAATGTAAAAATCTTTTAATTATGTATTTTTACGATATTAATCCTAATTGATTTGAATGGTTAAAATGACTAAATATTGATGACTGCAAATAGTCAACAATGAATTTTTCATGAAATACTATCTTACTAGGAAGACTTGGTTAAACCATATTTTAAAAATATAATAATTATCCTTCTATTATTCAGCAATAAGAAATCTATTCATTATTATGCGGAATCTTTATATATTTTTAATTAATGAAATTCAAAGTTAATTACTAGTTGAACTATGAGTTATATTTTTAGAAACTATAATTGACTTTGTTATTCTTCAATCTTTCAATGTGTTAGAATTGCTTTTTATCAAAAGAATACCGAGTTATACAATCAAATCAACATTCATCTTATCAATTAACAAAAAAAATTAAATGACAAAAGCAGAATTTTATTTCTTTCTCGTTACTTTAATTTTTCTTCGACTGAAGAAAACAGTGTTATTACGTTTATATACTGAATAAGTACGTATAACGACATAGATTATTAGATTACGTAAAAATGAATGGAAATAAACGCCTCCAGGTGTAGAAATTCTGCATCGTTAATATAAATTCTTCATTTATACAAAGAAAAAATATTCTTATCAAGAACCAATGAGAATGAAGAGAGAGAATTAAATGAATCTGAGGATATTGTCAAAAACATACATCCAGAAAAATAGTGAATAAAATTAAAAGAAAAAGCCAGAACATTTCTATAAGAACAAATATTTAAAAATGTCAACTGCGATATTATCAACGATTCAAAGTCAATTAAATTTTTATACATATACAATTGTTATGGCTGCAGGAAATATTGGAAATATATTTGTACTTATACTCTTTACTCGACAACGTCAAAATGCATGTTCAATTTATTTGATAAGTTCAACTATAGTTAATAGTATTTATTTAACATTTACTAGTTTTATTCAATTATCTCCTTTTGATTATACTGATGGAACAACACGTGCATTTATTTTATGTAAATTACGTTCATATTTAGCAGGAGTTCTTGGACTTACAACTAAAACACTTATTGTATTAGCATGTATTGATCGTTTTATGATTACAAATCGTCGTGCAAATCTGCGTGCATTTAGTACACCAAAACGAGCTAAATATTTCGTTTGTTTTTTTTGTATTTTTTGGCCAATTTTTGGTTGTCATGCTGCAGTAATGACAACAATTATTAATCGACAATGTGGTCAATTTGGTATTTATTCCATAATTTATACTATTTATGTTGCAATATTTGTTGGTTTCATTCCACCTATTACATCAGGTACATTAGGATATTTAACTTATAAAAGTTTGAGACAAAGACGTAATCGTATTGAACCAGTTGCACATCATGGTAACAATGCTAATGCTCCTATTCGACGACGAGATAGGGAATTATTGATTATGGTCATGTCTGAAGTATTTGTTTATATTATAACATCACTTCCATATCCTTTTATTCTTTTGGAGATGATGATTAGTCGAAATGTAGTATTAAATAAAAGTATTCAATATACACAAATTGAACTTTTTATATTTGGTATTGCATTATTATTAGTATATATGAATGCTGCTGCACCATTTTATATTTATATAATTTCATCGAAAGGATTTCGTCGAGAATTTAAACAATTAATTATGAATTTTTATAGAAAACAACGAGGACAGCCAACACTTCAAAGAACAACCCAGCACACACTTACACAAAATGGTACTCATGTTCAATAAAATATCTTTACTAATATATTTAATTTTGTTTATATGTTGTATTTTATCGTTTCAATAAAAATATTTGTTTAATTATTCAAAAGTAGAAATAGTTAGAAAATTGTTGGTAATATTCGATAGTTTTCGACTCGAAAAAATATCTTCCTATAAATTATTCGATGTAATATTCTTAGCATAGTGATAATGACTCTCAAAATATATCAAACTTTCAGTGATCTCTCGTAGGAAGTAGGAATTCAGAATCTTTACCAATAAGACTTTCGTCAAACAACACTTGCGTCAATATAATCTTGAATTTTTATCATTAGAGAAAGTCTTGTTGATGAGGTTTCAGTAACTTGAAAAGTTTGTGAATCATCATGAGATTTCTGATTAGAGTATGCTTGCTGAATAATTACTGCATTGATGTTTAAACTTTAATGCACACTCCACTTATAAAAACTATCAAATGGGTGCCTTTTACTTTTAGTATATTAGACAGTTATCTCCAACTGCTTAATTGAGTGTATTATAAAGAAAGAAAAGAAACATTAACACAACACGTAACAATAAAAAATTAATTGGGTATTTTTTATTTTTTTTATTATAAATGAAACATAAAAAAATAATGCACTTAATGATATTTTTTCTTGAGGAGATTAAATTTATATTTTAATAATAATGTATGAATCAGTTGCACAGATAAAATAAATAGACAAATATCTATATTAATATACAGTCATGCATTAAAAGCACTCAAAGGTATAATTTCAGTTATAAAAAGAATGTTTCATTTTCAGTGGGTAATATAATACAATGTTTCAATATTGGATATATTTTATTTTGTTTTGACAACCGTTCAATAAGAACAAAAATGATTGATGTCGAATTATATTCAAATTCTTCATCGAATATTTCTACACATGCAACATGGTTTTGTAGAAAGGAAGATATTTCATTAGATAAAAATAAAATTATACATTTAACAATTTATAGTTTAACATATGATCATAATTATTGGCATTTTCTTCATCAACCAACGAATTATTCAATGTTTATGTTATTAAACTACAACAGTTGCTAATTTAAAAATTAAAAATAGCGATGCCATACAAAATTTACTAGTTAATTGTCACAATTACTACTATTCATTGGAAAAATAATCTTTCACATTGATACTTCCTCATTATATATATATTCTTTCCTTTTCATCATTTCATAGATGAACACAACAACTTTCCCAGTTTCTCTGTTAAATGATTCTAATATTTCAATCATAATTAATCAATCATGGTTTATTCCAGTACTTAATTTATGAGGCTGATTAAACATTCATGTTTCTCTGGTTTTTCATTTATATTTATTATATTTTGGATGACAATTATTACACTTCATAATGATCTGAAATAAATTTATTATCAAGATTTATTTCGTATTTTTCGAGGTTATATGACTTATGTTACTAATTTTGGACTATTTTATTCTTATTTATTACAAGCAATTTATAATTATATAACAGTAGTTCATCCAACTCGTTTGTTTTGGCAATTAGGAAAATTTCAATTTTTTCTGATTATTTTAATATGGATGCATGCTTTTATTTGTGCATGTCCACAAATAGCTACTAATGAAATAAAATATCTTGTTAATGATTAAATATGTCAAATGTTAAATTATCTTTCGATCGTAACAGTTTATAATGTATTTATTTATTTGAAATTAATTCACTATGTTAGAGAAATAAATAAACGTATTACATTAGTAAATACATTATTACGTGTACAAAGGAATTAAAAATGGTTTATCGAATTGTTATACTTGTATCAATTTTATTAACACTTAGTGTACCTTGTACAATATTTGTTTTTATGGGATTTTTTACTTTACCACCAAAATATGATTTTCGTATTGCTTATGCATTTGTTGAAATATCATTAGTATTTGTTATGATTGCTTTATGTGAATTTACTGAACCAGTTCGAACATCAATATTGAAAAGAATAAATCGACGACCGAATGCAATCGTAGCAACAATGACATGAATAATTCTATTTTTTTCTAAATTTTGTCACGAATTTCTTTTTATCATATTCAACGAAGGATAGTCCATCTGTATGAAGAAATTCATTTCAGATTACTTGTTTGAGTGTTTCCTTTACGTCCTACAGACTTAAATCCGTTTTATTTGATCTAGGAATGAGCAAATTCACAGCTTTCTCTGATCATTCAACTGAAAAAATGACGTGCGATATACGGTGATGTTTAGATTTAAAAAAAGTATTTATATCGAAATCCATACATCAAAGAGATGTTCATGGGAGCGCGGTAGCGGTTGAGTTTCTGAAAAGGGTGTGAATGTGGTTCAATGTTTTATACGAAGTTAGATATGCGTCAGTAAGCTTTACTAAGCAAAATAAAAACAGATTGATTCGTTTTCTTATGTGCTCCGGTTCTTTACCAGATAGATTGAAGCAGTCTTATTTGACAACAACAAAATAAAAGGCAAGATATAGTAACGCCTGTTACATCTTCAGTTTACCACATGATGATGTATCGTTGTTGACTGTCTTTCCTTTTATAGATTTATCTATAGGATCGAAGTTTACTACATAATAGAAATTCATAATTAAAAGATGTTTTTATTGATCTTTCGTTTTATTATTTCAACAAGCCACGTTTCACATTTGATATTTGAAGAAATTGTGCTAACATTTTTTAAATAATCAGTAATCAGTAGACTTCATAAAATACAATAATCTTTTCTTTATGAAACTATTTTAGGAAGAAATATATAAAAATATCATGTCGAAATGTTGAAAATGAAAGAATGTTATTAATTGATGCATACATTAAAAACATCATGGCAAGAATACTTTTTCTCTACTTCTGAAATATGACAGACATTCAAGGTTGAATTCAATATGAACATGGATATCTGAGATTGTATTTATCTTTAACGAAACTAAACATATCAACTGGTTCGAAATTTTTTGTATCGTACGCTCTAGTCTTCAGCAAGAACCACGACAACATCTTTTTCTTTTTCATTTCTTCTTGTTTTTTCGATGCACATGCGCAAACACGCACATGAAAAGCAAAAAGAATCTTGAGTTGAAATCTTTCGCAATTCGTCAAATTTTAAATGTATCCTTCAAAATGCAGAAAATATTATCACCTAAAACACACAAAGATCACAGTGGTATAAGATTACACTTAAAATGATCGATAGTTACTGGTATATTTGCATATTAATATGTGTGCAGTACTTCAATAAAGATGTGAATTTGCTTTTCAAGTGACGAAAAAGATCTCAAATTACTTTTGCTAAAATATTAAATGTGAATTTAATTATTTGAGAGCTAATATTTCTTTATAATTATGTTTTGTAATGAACATATTTTGTATTTTTAATGAAGAAGACTTTTAAAAGCAACTTTAATTTTATTTCAATTTGTTTAACTAATAATAATATTAGTTGACCGTACGATATATCTAATACAAGAGGTAAAAACCGATACTTTCGCACTCCCATTGTACTTCGACTGTACCCCGATCGTACTTATTATACTCTCCGCGTACTTTAAAATAATTTTGAAGTGAACAAAATATCGCTTTTCTTCTCTTGCGTGAGTATTAATAATAAAAATGATTCATAGATGATACCTTTTATACCTTTCTAATCACTGTAAAATATTTGCGTATGAGATTCTGTTCTTCAGGTGAATATAATTTAATACTGTTAATCGTGCTCTTGAAACTTGAGAAAAAGAAAAGACGTCAATATATAAAGAAAAATAAAGATATCTTCTCTCACAATTATTTTTTTCTTCTTTTGATCAATTAGGTATTCTCATTGATAGAAGGAAACAACATTCAAGATGTTCATTTCCAATATTTTCATCGTGAGTTTTCTTTTGATAATGATCAACGAAAGAGCAGGTAAACATTTTTATCTACTTTGGGATCTATGGGAGTTCTCAGTGAATTTGATTTTCTTTTGTACTATTGATTTCTATCTTGCTCTTTTTTTTAGTTCTTTCATTTGATCAACCGGAATTCTGTTCAACAGCAACTTGGAATCCCAATGGAATCATTTTTGCCAATGAAACAACTATTGGTTCATCTCCTCGTGCCATGTTTATCGATTCAAATAACACTGTTTATGCCCTAAATCAAGACAAACATCAAATTCTCATTTGGTCTGAAGGAAGTGTCAATCCAACAAACATCATTTCTGCCAATTTCTCAGATTCATTTTCCATGTTTGTGACAGACAATGGCGATATTTATTTCGATAACTCAGAAGACAACGGTCGAGTGGATCGTTGGATATCAAGTACAAACACTTTCGACATCGTTATCAATTCTAAATCAACATGTTCTGGTCTTTTTATTGATACTAATAATACTCTCTACTGTTCAATGTTTTATGATCATCAAGTCGTGAAAAGATGGTTGAATGATGATAGTATGACATTGACGACGGTGGCTGGCATAGGCAAAAGAGGATCTGCTTTGAATCAATAGGATTATCCTATGGGAATCTTTGTTGATGTCAACGCTGATTTGTACGTAGCAGACAATGCAAATGATCGGGTCCAATTATTCAAATCAGGACAATCGATTGCCATCACTGTGGCTGGCGATGGATCAATACAGGAAACTATTTCACTCGTTCGTCCAACTGGAGTTGTTTTAGATAGAAATGGGCATCTCTTCATTTTGGATCGTGGAAATCATCGTATTATTAAATCCGGACAATATGGTTTTCAATGCTTAGTTGGATGTGATGGAGAGGGTTCTCAATCCAATCAATTATCTAATCCGATCACTATGAATTTCGATCGAACTGGAAATATATTTGTTACTGATACGGACAATCATCGGATTCAGAAATATACATTCTATGAAAACTCTTGTCGTAAGTTGAATTATTCTACTTAAGATTAGAATCGAAGAGAACTCACTTGAACAAAATCTTGAGGGTATGGGTGTGGATGCTCACTTTATCATCACCCTCACC
>CAJNOI010000162.1:12799-28427 GCA_905250115.1 Adineta steineri
CTATATGATAAGAACGACTATTCCCAGTAGTCGAAGATTTAAAAAAAAGAAAAAAACAAGTTGATGTGTTGACGAATAACCGCTTATCTTTTATGAAAAACATGACTTTCACTGTGTACATAAAAAAGACTTTCTTTGTGAGTGAAGGGTGTGGGTGTGAGTTAGGGTGCGGCGTGGCTGCTCCGGTTTCTATTTTTTTCTTGAACCCAGTCCCGAACCCTATTTTAACGGAATCGGAGCGGGATAATACTTTTTGGAACTTAGCTAATTATTTCATATTGAGATGTAACTCTTTTTTATTCAACATAATCTTACGTAAAAATAAAACTAGAATACACGTGTTTACATATCATGAAAAATAATGTTCATAAGATACATAAATAAGTTTTGATCACTCTCTGAGTTCATCTTTACTTGAGACGATGTTATTATTTTTGATTCCATATTTCTTCGATGTAGAAGGTGTCTGTTGTTCACATTCGTGTTCGTTGTCAGACTCACATTCATCGACTGACTTTCGTTTTCGAATATCTCCTGTTTCTTTCATCCAATTGTTTTAATGACTGAAGGTTTTACGAAGAAAGATAAATTTATTAACCACTTGCCTGGTAAGTTTTTTTCAAAACTATCGGATAAACGTTTTGCAAAATAACTTTCACAAATTTTGGGAGAGTGTGGATGTCTTCTATTTATATTCGCACCCACACCCTCGGAGTCGGAACTAAAAGAAGAGTTTTTCGAAGTTAATATCGGACTCCGATTGGAAGACTAATTAAACTGCTTGTTTCTTTCTCAAAAACCATCTTAAGAGTGTGGGTGTGACTAAAGATGATACACCCAAACCCACCCGTCAGGTTCTAGACTGATATGAGAGTTATTTGTCAGCCCATATGAAACAATACAATCCATTTTCAGCGAAAACTATATGATAAGAACGACTATTCCCAGGTTGTTGAAGATTTAAAAAAAGGAAAAAACCAAGTTGATGTGTTGACGAATAACCGCTTATCTTTTATGAAAAACATGACTTCCGTTGTGAGTCAACGAGATGATATTCGTAGAAAATATTATTATAAGGTAGGTGTATCTTTAACGTCTGTCCGTTGAATCATGACTCCTTACTTATCTTTGTGGGAATTTTGTCTACTTTTATGCAATAACAATACTGATATGAGATATCTATTTAAGTCGTGTAGTTTTCATTACTATTTCAGTTGGTAGCAATATGATGCACGCTTTGGTTTTTCGTCTTTGTTATTTATTTTTATTTTGTCGAATCACGTACCAAACGGAGTATTCGTGTGATTCAAAAGCTCCATGTGGCTGCTCTCAGTTTCCTGTCGTAGCCAATGCTCGTATTGTTAACGGAGAAAATGCCGAACGCAATACTCTATCTTGGGCTGTATCTATAAAGGTAAGAATCGTTTTATTTTCATTGAATTTACTGTGTCTTTATAGATTCAGGCAAATGAAGGTTATTATCAATGTGGTGGTACTATCATTGACGATTCATACATTATAACAGCAGCTCACTGTGTTGATTTCGTCCGAAATCCGTCGGATATATCGGTGTATGCTGGTTCATTACATGTCTTCGACGGTGTAGTTAGATCAGCATCAGAAATTCATGTACATCCGTATTACGACGACCAACGAAACAGAAATGATATTGCTTTATTAAAATTAGATCGTGCATTAGATCTATCAAACGATAACTTATCCAAAATCTGTTTACCTAGTACTGTTGCAACATCAGGAGAATATCCTATAGCAGGTACTTCACTGTTAGCAGCGGGTTGGGGTGATAAATGGTCGGAAGGACCCAGTTCAACAACTCTACAACAGGTTACGATTCAAGCAGTGGGAGCACAAACAACATATTGTCAACATATTATTGAAGATCCAACAGTTCAATTATGTGCTGGAATAATGCCTGGAGGCGGAAAAGGTAAGTTATTTACGTCAACATCTAGGTTATTAAAAAAATCTAGTATCAGAGGTAGCGAAGTTGCAAAACACTTAACTATTGCTAAAAAAAGATGATATTAATACAAATTTGTTCTAGATACATGTCAAGGAGATTCGGGTGGTCCATTGATGATGTTTAATGCGAATCAAACATGGGAATTGGTCGGTATAATCAGTTACGGTAGAGATTGTGCTGTACCGGATTATCCTGGTGTTTATACTCGAGTAACTTCTTACTTGGAATGGATCAATACGACTATTCCGTATACTCCAACATCACCGACAACACTAACAACAACACTACCAACTACATTACCAACACAAACAACAGCCACCAAACAAACAACTACAACTGTTTTCGATAATTCGTCGAGTTCAATCGGTATAAGCACTTCTTTATTTCTTTCAATTATACTTTTTCTTTTCAAATATTGATCAAATAATTCATTTCCAACAGCTTTTTGTATGATTCTTATTTTAATCAAAAATAAAAAAATATTACTCTGGAATTTATTAAAAACCGTGTAAGATCTAAAACATATATGTTTAACGATTTTGAATAGATTTTTGGCAATTCTATAGTGATTTTTGTTTTGTATCTAGTAAAAATAAATGAATCATTTGAATATTTTATGGTATTAAAACTACACTTGGATCACGCTGTTTTGTTACTAGAAGAAAAAAAAATAATAAGAATAAAATAAATATATTATTAAAAACTTTGTTGATTTACCATTATAACCAGGACGACCTATTTTAATAAATTTACGAACTTCAGAATGACGTTTTATTGATTGAACTATATCAGATGATTGTTGATTTTTACGAACAGCACGTCGAGCTCTATAATCATCAATGTTTAGTATTATGAAATGTAAAGCTTATAAAATGTTTTTAATTCTGATAATATATTAGACAGTATTGGATATGGATAAATTTTTGATATTGATCAATTTATTACTATTCTAATGTCAAATATTTTCCGAGCATAGTTAATTTACTTATCTTACGTCTGTAATCTGTCAGTATGTAAATCATATATTTTATTGAGTCGAAAAGTTTGATTGATAGCTTGAATAATCTCATGATGAACAACTCTTTCCTATACTAATTCTTACGAAATACTTTGATCGAACTTTCTATTAAAAATATTGAGTTTTTTTATAAAAATAAAATCTCACAAATTCGATTGATGCTTTTTTCCTTGTGTATGTGCCAAATATGAACTTTCATTATTATGTGAAGTTAAACAAAATCTACATTCATAAGTTCCAACACAATTTCTCATAGAATAAGGATTTTTAGCAAGATTAATTGTTTCAAGAGCCAATTGACGGAGTCGTTCGCGTCGATCGCGATTCGATTCCGATCCACTGGCAACACCATCACCGCCAGCTCTATGTTGAAAATCCATATTTAATGAAAAATATTCAAACGATTAATTATAAACAATTCTTCGTAGTCTTTTTCTACTGATTCGAAATTACAGTTTCTATGAGCGTCATTAGTTGAGAAATTCAACCAATAACATACTTAATGAAACACCTGCATCAAATTTACTCCTATATGCTTACGATACGTGCGACATCTTATTCACGAACTCACTTGAGGGTGTGGATGTAGATAGTAAGTAGATTACCCACACCTCACATCCACATCCGACCCACCCACACCCTTCTAATAGATCAAAACATCAAGAAAAATTTTTTATTGCTAAAAAATCAATTTTTTTTTAATCAAAGCTGCTTTATTATAGTTTATATTGTGAGTCTCTTCCCATTAAATACATCCAGTATTTATGAATATTCGTAAATTGATGGTTTAAGCCTTTTGCTCATTAACGTTCGAGAATAATGTTTTATCATGATAGTTGTCAAGATCCAATTGACATTCGGACTCATAATTTTGATTCGGAAAATAATCAGTACATGAATCTTGTCGACGAATATCCCATGTTACTATTTAAACGACAGAAAAATTGATAAGAGAAACAATAAATTAAGAAAAATATCTTATGCTAAGTGTAAAATATCATAGATCAGAATTCAGATATTTCTTTCGGTGGTATTTGAAAAATAAGTGCGAAGTCCGCGGGAGAAAAAGCTTATTCTGACAGACTTTGAGTTAAACTTTTCTTTCTTTTAGGAGACGTCAATTTTTCGAAAATAATACCTTACTATAAAGTCGGCCTAGAGCCTTTGAGTTTAAGTTCCGAATTGGGAAACCTTTTCCTCAAAATGTTTTTTTGAATATGAAGGACAAAGAACTGTCTTTAGCAAATAAATCAACTAATATTTTGTCAGCAATCGAAATGAAAATAGAGCTGATAAATTGTTCACATATTGTTTCGTACAAGTTCAATAAATGACAATGTTTTTACTGCACTTTTAATTCAATATCAAAAACAACGTATGATTTGAATGCATTATAGAGGAATGAATGTTTTATCATTTATTAGATAACTGAAATCGTACTGATTTGCTTTTTGTCAGTTTGTCGATAGTACTTAATTTTCATAGTTAGTTGAGGTGTGTGAACCTCATATACTATTTTAAAAAGTATAGCAGATTTTATCTATCTATAAATGACTCATTGAAAAGTGGTAACTGAAAAACGTTTTCGAAAACTAAATGCATCCTGATCTAAACAACTCTACATTCATACCGCAATGAAGACCACCGCCAAATTCATTAAGTACTCGAAGAGGACATGTAATAACATCGAATCCAAGCTCATCATGTAATAGTCGGTAGAGTGCCGTTTCACATTCTTCGATTACTACACAACGGTCACTGAGTGAAAGTAAATTCATATGAAGGTTACTTGTGCACAATGCGAGTGGTGGCACCTCTTTGGTCGAATATAAAGGTGCCCATATTGGACGCTAATCGTTATCAGTGAACAGCTTCATTTCACTTGCTAATGGCGGATAATCTTGATTAATAAGTACAAGACCATGTGAGCCTGACGTTGGCGGTCGTAATGGTACGAGAGAAGCATCCAAGTGATAACTACCATCAGTTGGAAAATGCAACATGTGAAAACGAAGATGAGGAAATGTACGACGTAGCCAATATAAACCTTCATTATTTGCTGATGCAGATTTTTTATAGAACACATCCTTTCCCATACGCATCATATCAGCAGCATCAAAAGCAATTTCATTTTCATTTAGATTTGTCTTATAACCACTGTTAGCAAAAGTTATTTTATTATAATCCTTTGTATTTAGTTTTTCCCAGAAATCCACGTCATGGAACATTTTTATTGGTGAACATGTTGGTTTTGGTGGTTGAAGCCATTTCATATTCGAATCACGTTTCCATAATGAATAAAGAAGTGGTTTATAATATTCAGATTCAAAATATCTGGTGTGAACAGATGTCGGTGCTTCTAACACTGTGTCACCTAGCGTAATCAAAACATCCCGTGGACATGCTAGACCAAACTGATATTGAGATTTGAAATGTGGTGTAGATAGCTGATGATTAAAACAAAGCGGCTCCTCCTCCGATGCCTTTAATGGTCGGCACACATCAATCTTGCTCTTCTGGATAATTTTCCCATTAGTATTTTCTAATGTATTAGGACCTATTGATGATTGTTTTCGAGTCATAACTTGTGCGATATTGTTGTCGAATATTTCATCCATAGAGTTTGCAACTACGATCGATTCAGCCCGGAGTAATTCGGTAAGATTGTCCAACTGAGCTTGTGCTTGGTCGATACAACGACGAGGTCGTCGACCAGAAATTGCACGAATATACGGACGCATATTAGAGGATCCCGTATGCCATGGGTACGAAGGAGTTTCATCGGGATAGCACATACCTTCAGCTGTGCCTACGCATATAAGTTCTAATGTACCCCATTCTGTCCATGAATTCACTATTGATGATGAACCCATAATTTTTGATTCGGACACGTATTCACCTATCAAATAAAACAAACATTAGTTTATTCCGTACATTAATAATCAGAGGGGTGTGGATGTGGGTGAGAGTATTATTCCCAAGTCACATTCACACTCACACCCGTGCTTTATGATTTATATTTCGTTTCCCTCCAAGAAATTATTATGTAAGATTGTTAGAAATATTGATTATATTACACACTATTTCATACTTACGTATAAATGTAAGCAAACAACACAGTAAATAAATTTTCTTGTTGAAGCTTTTAAAATATAAAAAAGAAGCAAGTTACCGTTTGTTATCAGTGTGCACTGCGTAAATATGAGTGTGTATGCTATAAAGAATAGATAATAAGGAGCTGAAGAACGGCCTTGGTGGTCTTATAACTACACTATTTATTCTTCACTAGATAACGTGAGTTTGAGTGTGTGGTATGGGTGGGTATGAGTATGGATGCGGATGTCAATTAGCTTGCGCACTTGTCGACAGAATGTGGCGGAGGGAGAAATGAGAGTGTATCATATATATCTTACACACGTCATCATAGATGGCGACAACTCCAATCGCCCAGATCCTCAAGCATCCTCAAGAAAAAAGGAAAAAAAAAAGACGAAATCCCTAATTTTCGTTTGAAAAGTATGGAGAGATGAGTGCGGATTATGTATGTCCGATAACTACGTGTATCTCATGAACAAGAATAAATCTTTGCTATATCAGTTAGAAGAGATAAATGGAACGTATAAACTAGTCTCTATACTTTTTAATACATGTGGTTTCTAGAATCAAAGGCACTTCCTGACATCATACATGTAAAATGGGACCCACAACAAAAAAATGTATAAAAGAAAGTCAATGGACCGAGACAAACGAACGAAAAGATGTAAAATTTAACGATGTGAGATATTATGAGGATAAAAGGTAACACAGAATAGTAAAAAAATTAAACAGAAAAGACAAAATCGGTTATTTTTGTTTGAAAAGTATGAAGAGGTGAGTGTGGATGAAGTATGTCCGATAACTACATGTATCTCATGAAGAAGAATAAATCTTTGCTATATCAGTAAGGAGAGATGATGGATGCTATAAAACCGTCTTCATACGTATCGGCACACGCTCTCTGTTGAAATGAGATGTGCTCCATAGCGTCTTAATAGTGAGATTGAAAATGAAACAAAAATAATGCTCAGAAAAAAGGCAATAGATCGAGACGAACGAACGAAAAGATATGAAATTTAACGATGTGAAATATTATGAGGATAAAAGGTAATATAGAACAAGGTGTGAGTGTGGATATATGAGTATTTTGTTCATCGCATAGCGACACCTACACCCTCACCCTCATCGATAAATAAAATACAACGACCGACAATCGAAAAAAAGTGTTTATCTCTTCAAAGAAATAAACCCAGTCCTCATTAAACAATAGATGATCCCGATCTAAAGAAAATAGAGTTTTATAAATACATATATATATATCTACTGCATATGGATGCATAGATTGTAAGAAACGTAAAAAAAATACTATAAATATTTACATATCAACATGGATATTTCTACTATTTATCGATCAATAGAATATAATAATCTAAAATCAAAAAAATGAAATACATCTATATTTTAATATAAAGAAATCTAATACTAATGTGATATAAAACAAAATAAACAGGGTTTTCTCATCAAATAAAAGAAATCGAATATTTATCTATTTTATGACTGGAGAAACTTGTTGAGGTGTGGGTGTGAGACGTGGATGTGGATGAGCACAAGACTATGTCACACCCGCACTCACATCCTGTTTAACATCAACAACAACTACCAATATGGCTTCTACAACAGCTAAAGATTATGTATCACGAACAATTAATACACAAAATCAAGATCGTGTAACACTTTTAGCTGCATTTCGTAAATCAATTTATAATAATCATACAGATTTATTATTGGTTAATGTACCAATTCATTTATTATCCAACGAACAATTATTTCGACGTTATCAAATGCAATGGAACAAACAATCTTCGTGTAAATTAACGATCAATTCTGATTTAACTGTAACATCCTTATCACGCAATTATTTTGAAATGAATTATCAATTATTATCATATCGATTAAATATTGATTGGTCAATTCTTAATTACAATTATTCTCATTCAGAAAATTGTTTTCAATTATTTGCTAATATACGCATGCAACGTTTACAACAAATACCTTATACTATTCGTTTATTAGATGAATAAAAACCAATAGCTATGGAATTTTTCTTATAAATAAATGTCGATCTTTTCTATATGAAAACATGAGCTAATGGGGAACGGATGTGGGTGTTGAAAGAATAGAATATCCACACCCACACCCTCAAGATTTCAAACCGCCAATGAAATGTTTCCTGGTCGATATTCTACTTCAAAACAAGATTCGGATGGTGACAGTGATAACAATATAAATAAACCGAAAAAAAAACAATTATTAATGGTTATTCTATGGTTGTTTTGAAATAATTTGTCTAAAGTTAATACTCTTCTATTACCTTCGGATGGTGATGTTGCGTTAAGTAAACTCGGCTATTATGATCAAGGAAGAAATGAAATATCAGCTGGTGTCAGTTTATTTTGCGATGCATTCGACGGTATTTTTAAGGGATTTATCAGAGGAACAGGTGTATCTCAAATGAAAATAGATTGTCCATTAGCACTATTTAATATGTTTGTCGCCAGTATTGCAATCAAAACGGCTCATATGCTACAACGTTTTTATGAAACAAACGAACAAGACGGTGTATACGGTCGAGTATTTTTCACCTGGTGCCCAACTCTTACTGAATTACCACCATGCAAAACAGTAAGTTTTACAAATATTGCATCTTTTTTACATTTTACTGTTAGTGTATCAACCTTTTTTTATCAATCAATTTCAATTGCAGCATTCACCACACAAGTCAGATTATATTAAAACAATTTCTTTGTTTTTGATATATAAATAAGAAAATATGAAATGAAAAATGATTCATAATAAAGTAGTTTCCTTTTGTACATAGGTCTTTATGATCAAACGCGTTTAATGCAAGAATGAGTAAAACAAAATGTTACAACACCTGCAACGTATTCAATTGATTTAAGTAAGAATGAAATACAACTTAATGGAACTTCTGATGCAGAAGACCAAAGTGAAGAATTATCATCTTTCAAACTATTGCAAACACTTCGCAACGATTGGTGAAAAGGGTCTAATTCTAGTGAACATCATTTGAGACCAATTCTTCGTAAAGTAGTTAATATGCTATCGAAATGCATATGGTCTATGAAAATCATCCATCCTCTTTTCAATTAATAGGTAATAATTTACATACAATTGATCAAAAACAAGGTGATCGAGTGACAGCGAACTTAACACGTATTGATACACAATTTAAGGTGCTGTTCAAACATCGACCCATAATTATTTGTATCGTGAATGTCAAGTGTAGGTGTTATTCTTATCTCACACCCACACTCATATCCAGAACCATACCCACCCTAAAAATTCTCCAACAAAAGTTTGAAATTTATCCTGATTTTCATCTTGTTACGAAAACAAATTCTTCTTCAACAGCTCTTGCATTAATCATGTCACTATATTACAATTTTTGAAATTCAGTTTGGACATCACAATAGATTTTGTCGACTACTGTATGGTGTATTGTTTAAAGATTCATATCACCTAAATAAATCACTGAAAAACTTGTTAAACAACTAGAATTATAAAATTAATAATCGTTCATTAATAAATAGACAACCTGTTGTTATGAACACGACTGAATGTTTTCATCAACTGAGAATGAAAATATATCTAGACATTAAATAAGTTATATTCTTTAGAAGACAAAAAAGAACATTTTTAATTAAAAATGGACTTAAGTTCAACACCTTCACTGTAATGATTATCAAACAGAGATTTGAAAAGATATTGTAGAAAAAGAAACTATTTTTAATTTTATAACCTAACTACAAACTATCAAGACGAAAATAGCTATATCTTTGAACTGTTTCCTAAAATAGAAGTACGAGAATGAATTGTTTTGTTGCCTATTGAAGTTACGAAGAGAATGTTACACTATCAAATAATGAAACTTCTTTCTAATATTTTTTTTCCTTTTATCAACTTTTGCAGGCTAATATGTTTTATAAATCATATATCAAATGCTTGCTTTATTTCTAATAAACTGAAATCAAACAGTTGGAGAAGCGCTTTTCTTTTTCAAACGATACTTGAAAATACAAAATTTTATATTTTCAATTAAGTCATTCACTCTTGTAACTTTCTTTGACTACAACTTTAGATCAATAACATAACACTTGAAACAATATTTTACAAGATTCTCTTTATTCAATGGAATAAAATAATTCTAACTAATTTTTCGACTCTACCGATGAATCTGATTTCAATCGTCTATCAACTATTTCTATTCCAATTGTTGATTGTCCAATGAATTCACCTAAAAAGAATGAAATGTATGATTATTCACATCATTTGAACTCAGAACAAGTCGAACTTTAATCCGAAGCAGTCAAAGAAAATGCAACACCATGGTCCAATCTCAAAAACGAAGTCGTATTCAATAAAACAGTTTCAAAGACTCATTCATCGTTTAAATAATATAGAAGAAACAAAACATTTCTTGAATTACTTTTCTGGGTTCTCGCATAGGGCAAAAATGGTAACTGATATTTTCAATAAAAAAGAATTCACTCGTCATATCTACATTCACGTGTCTCCAAAGATAAGAAACTTGTGTATATGTATTCTTTGCCTTATCAATGAGTGTCACTACTCATTTATGTCTCAATAAGATTAGAGTTTCTCTGTACCCGTGCGTATTTAAAATAATTCTTTTGTCGTTTAAAAAATTTATTTTATCTACTTTATAAAATAAAATTCATAGCAATACAGTTTATTATCTGTTTTGTACGTCTTTGAGATTATTTCTATATAATCGAATATCGGGATGATCTGAGGGTAATGATTGTTGTGCAATTTGTACAGCATCTTCATAAAATGTACGGGCTGTTGAGTAGTCACCCATGTCTTCATGCATTGCACCAATATTGTTGTAGGAACCAGCCAAATCAGGATGATTAGCAGGAAGTGATTGTTTACTGATTTCAAGGTCTTTTTCGTAGTAAAAAAGTGCTTTTGTATAGTTACCCATGTTTTTATACACTATACCAATGTTGTTATAGGATATAGCCAAATTAGGATGATTGGGAGGCAGTGATTGTTGTTTGATTTCAAGGGCTTTTTCGTGAGATGAAAGTGCTTTTGGATAATTACCCATATTTTTATGAACCAAACCAATGTTGTTATAGGATATAGCTAAATTAGGATGATTGGAAGGAAGTGTTTTTTGATCGATAGCAAGTGATTTTTCATAGAATGTAAGTGCTTCTTCATATTTTCCTTGATCTCTTTTTATCGAACCAAGTTGATCATAAAGAGGTGCCTTGTCTTTATCATCCTTTGTTTGATCAACCAAAATATGATAAATATTTTCAGCTGTGTCAAATTGACCCATTTTCCATAGTACCAACCCTAATCGTGCCCATCCTTCAGCATCTGGATAACTCTCTTGTCGAATATAATCTGTAAGTCTCTTGAATTCTGGGTCGTTGTCAGCAGTAAGTGTTAAATTAATTTCGCACGAGCGATTATTTTCACCCATCTGTTTAATATCATGAACACGAAAAACACTATGCATCGAAAATAAGACTTCTTCTTCACTCTGGAACTCACTAATATCAGCAATGGAGGCAAATGGTGTTGTTGGTAGAGTAGGATCAATCTTCATGATGAAAAGTATATCAACTTGATCTGGATTCACGGTAGCACGTTGAGCAAAACGTTCTGATATATTGCGATCTTTACTAGTAGATAAGAAATTATTGAATGAAATAAGACCACCTTTAACTATGCTCAGTTTTTCAAAATCTTCTGTAGATAAACTTTGGCCCCGATAAACGGTGAAAGTGTTAGCAGCAGTTCTACCAAGATATTGTTTCTGGTGTAGTTGTTCAATATTTCTATGCAAATCACCAATGAAGAAGCCCATCCGTGTAATGATATCACCATCCATCAGTCGTAATGCACGATTCAGCATGGGATATAAGAACATGTCACAGGTGTACCAATAAATTGGTGTTTCGCTATGGTATTCATCTTCAAATCGTTTAATATTAACCATTTCTTCTTCATTATCGGCAAAATCATCGCGACAGCAATTAATATAATCTTGGACGTGCTGCTGGTTGAATTTGATGGTGAGCAATATTTCTTTGATGATTTGGGTGTACATAAAAGAAGGATCTAATTGATCCAAATTTTTATTTGATCCCACGAAACTCATGGGAATGGCATTCTGCTCACATTGATGAGCAGTCTCTTTGAGTGCCTCACAGATGGGTATAATATGTGTGAAGATACCCTTTATTTTTGGCCAATCTTTGACCCATTCTTCATGATGGTTTATATTGCCACAAAAAATAAAGATTGAATCCACTTGAGACATATTGTGTACACGAGGCATAATATGCTGTCCAAGTAATCCCGATACAATGATACATACTTTGTTATTGACGATGGTTTTAATGAATTCAAGGCATTGATCACCATCTGTAAATGTATTAATGTCGTTAACAGCACTTCGTAATTTTTTAATTGTATTTTGGCAATCCTTTTTTGTTTCATCAATATTACTGTCTAACCAGATTATAAGAACATTTTGCATCTGTTGGATATTGATACGTTGACGACCTTCTGCACCTTTTAGAACTGCAGATGCATTTGTCGTAGCATCATATTTAATAGATGATGTTGATTGTCCCTTGCCCATTATTGACTGCGTGAATGCTTTGAATTGTAATTACTGTTTAAGGTTTACTAATGTAGTAACGATCAAAAACGACTCATTTTATAGGTGTCTACTTCCTTCAAAGTGTTGTTTTTTTCTTTGACTGTTTTTTTTGCTATTGCTATGATTAACAAATATCGAAATATTCCGTGAAAAAGAATAATTTTATTTCTTTTCTCAGTGAAAAACATTGTTGAGTTATTGCTGTTATTTGAGAAGTGCAAATGAAAAAAAGCCTTCTTTTGTATGATCAAATATTTGATGAATTGTATAAGTTGACAACGTGTTTTTTGATCATTATGCAGATGATAGAGATTTATGTTCTAAATAAGTATGCATCAGATTTATCATAACATTTAATTCTTAATCTGCATACAAATGCATGAATATATCATTACTTTTAAATTAAAAATTATTGTTTGATGAAATCTTTTCTTGTAAAACTAAACGATCAAAAAAACCTCAGTTTTTTTTTGCAGTGATACAATAACCAACGACATCAGATATCAAGCAAAAAAAGTGAAATTTAATACATTTTAAAGCAGAATAAAATAAAGAGCAGTTTACAATAACGTAAGCATATTTATTGACAACACAAATTACATTAAAGAATAATTTCAATGAATATATAACACGCCATTTGGAGCACTCGTAATTACAGTTTCCGAGATCGATTATTGAACGATGCAGGTTCGCAAACACATAGTATCTCATCGATATATCAAATAAAATTAGATAATCCTTATTAAGATACAGCTGAGACAGTTTTTCTTATATTAATCAATTTTTAAATAGTTTAATATTATATTTAATCTTACAAGTTCGTTTACATTGTTTTCATAAAAGTAGTAGTAATACAAAATCAAAAATGAAAGCATAAGTAGTTAAATTACAAAAAAAAACAAATTTGATCCGATTGGTGTTTTACAATGTCAAGCTACTTCTAAAAGTTCTTCTAGTAGAGAATCTGATAATTTAATTAAAAAAATCTCGATGAACTGGAAACCAAGACTTTATTCTTCTGGTTCTCGTTTATGTTTCTTGAC
Source organism: Adineta steineri (assembly GCA_905250115.1). Lineage (NCBI taxonomy): Eukaryota > Metazoa > Rotifera > Eurotatoria > Adinetida > Adinetidae > Adineta > Adineta steineri. Next base: position 26,608 of record CAJNOI010000162.1, read on the forward strand.
GTTCTTGTCATAATGCTCCTCGCTCTCAATACGAAACATAAGAGGACGTGTAATAGGTTCTAATGAATCGCCGTTTTCTTCAATTTGACGTAATCGTTTGGCAGTTGCCGGATTCGATGCATTGACGGAATAGATTTTAATGCGGTGCGCTGAACTTGTTACATGTAAGTCCCAGTTCCAAACGCTGCGTACATAAGTAGGTTGTGTGTTGCATGCATTATCAAACGCTCGAACAACCAACTCGAGCCAACCTTCGGCGAGCACAGGCAGTGTGATCTTCCATAATCTCCATGCGTGATAATGCCTAAAAAAGAAAAAATATTATGGATTCGATTTAAATAGATTTTCATCTTCAAATAAATCAAAGAAGAAAAAAAACAGTAGATACTATATTGTCTACTTACTTTTCCGTCATATCATCTGGATCACATTGAAGCCTAACAAGAGAGAAAGAAGATTCAGTCTATTACAATATATATATATACTGTCTCTTACCAGGTATGTCCTCCATCAGCTGAAACATCAACTCTTTCTATCCATCTACCTCCACCTGAATAAGCCCATCCAGTCATTTCAATCTTGCCCTGATGCACCACCACTTGTTTGTCATTTGGAGTCATGATTGCCGAACCTACAGGCATCTCTTGAATAGAAAATCCATTGGAAAAGAGAGCGTTCTGCTTTCCAATCTGTGGTCCATAATAAAGATATTCTTGTTGTTGTACAGGACCGCGTGATGGTTCGTTGAGAACATTGACTCTTAATACCCATTTACATGATCTTGCTCCAATAAAACCTGTGACCACCACTCGAAGTGGTGCTCCATGAATAGCTGGTAATGGTTCACCATTCATTTCCCAGACAAGTAACACCTCATTGAGAGCTTCTACTTTTCGACGTGGAACACTTACGGCATAATTGAACACGTTCAACTTCTTGAAATATGTGTCCGCTCCAATGAATTCGATATGTCACGCTTCATCCTGCATGCCGCCACAATACTTGAGGACCTTTTTAAGGGATACACCTCGATAGCGAGCTGTACCAATGGCACCTTCGCCCCATGGAGCATTGATCAGTTCATCACCTTCTCCAGGATATTCATGAATTTGTTCGATACGACGTGTTCCAGAACACTAGGTAAATAGAATAACTTTTTTAAGAATTATGCATGGCATACATATTTTGTGCAAAACTTTTAAAAGTATTTCTAGAACAACATACTTGAAGAGTGACCGTTACTTCAACAGGTTCGAACTTCTTGGGATCTTGTAGATCAGCTAACGTCAATATCTGTGGTTTGTTGACCAGTCCTCCAATAGTTAATGTAAATGCCGTTTTGTCAATAGTAGGAATACCACCATGATTTCGTACAAAATGATACTAAAATAGTACTAGATTAAGACATCTACTAGGAACGGACAACTTCAAAATACCTCGTTTGGAGTCATTTTGTTTTGCATGAGTTTATTACGAGGTGGCTCGCCGTTATATGGAAAATCGAGCACATGAATCATGTCAGCTGCCTTCTCTCGTTGCACAATTGCCCATGATTCAGCCGGTATATCTTTGAGATAAGGACCAAGCACTGCATGATACCTTCGAATTATCAAATAGATTCTCAGTTTACTGCGTCGAAAATCGTTCGAAAGCTCAGTATATACTGAGAGAAGTGATGAACATCTTTTTTAAATGACACTCCTGTTGTCTATTTCAATACTACGTGATCGTCTTTCTCTCTCTATTCCTTCTCTCTATCCTTGAAAACAGAAGAAAAAAAAGATGATAAGAGCTGAAGGTTAATAGACATATGAAAAGAT
>CAJNOI010000162.1:28437-71630 GCA_905250115.1 Adineta steineri
AAAAAAAAGATGATAAGAGCTGAAGGTTAATAGACATATGAAAAGATCGACTGTCAGTATGGAAGATCCTTCTGAATTGTGATTAAGACTCGAAAACGGAATAGACACCCTGAACTATCTTTCTTCTTACAACTTACATCTATTCAAATCAACTATATATTTGTCCGTTACACTATTTAAAATTTGTTTTCAGTAAAAATAAGAGGTCAAATGGTGCAGATATTTAACTTTTCATTGGATATCACAATCCTCAATATGAAATTACATATTATCGTTGTCATAAAGCACTTACTCTTTCCAACGATGACCAATGAGAATTGGATTCGTAGCAGGTAATGGTTCGAACTAAAGAAAAGCATTTTTCAATCTGTCAATTTCTATAAAAGTATTACTTGAAACTCTGGAATGTGCGTGAATTTACTCTTGTACGTTGTCAGAATTTCATGCGCTTTTTGACAACGCTCAGGATACTTATCCCATTCAACATACCTGACGAGAGTAAAGAAAAGAAAATGATATCAAAAAATAATAAAGTTTATATATGTTCACCTACCCATGCCAACCGATTAGCTCTTCCGGAAAGAGTTCTGCTAACTTTGGATCCTTGTTAGTGAAAAGCGATTCTGTAGTTTTACTTGTGTTCGTTTCATCAACAGTAGGATTACCCATGCGCAATTCTTTTTTTAATATGTCAGTAAAATGCGTTGTCGCCGTTCGTGTAGTACTTTTATATTTTGAGGTAGAAGTAAGCAGTTATTTATATACACATCGTCGTTATCTACAGAGTGTTACTTTTTTCTTTTCTCTTATCTCTTTACATATAATTTCAACGCATATTCATTATACGAGTATGGTTGTGAACTCTCGATAGATAGTCGCTTGACTCTTTCAGTTCAGTGTAAGATAACTGCACTTGAAATTGTATATATTTGAAAAAGAAAAGAAGAAAAAAGAACTGACACTTCAAAAAACAGAATACGAACATATATCGTTCATATCAGGAGCAGAACAATGAAAAAAAAGAAAAGAAACAGTATGAAAAGATGTTATTGCAGATAACATTCTTTCAAATGAAATAAAGAATAACGAAAAAGAAGTGAGAACAATGTGAACACTAACATTGGTAGTCAAAAAAACGTAGGTGTCGATATAGTTGGCAACTGTTCACTCATCGACACCCACCTCTGTAGTGAAATTCTTACAATCGACTAGACGATTAATATTCTTGTTCAAGAAACATAAATGAAATTAATGCTTCGTTTCTTTATTCTTCATATCTCTTTCTGTTCTTCTCATGATCAACAAAATTATAGGCACTCACAAAAATCGTATAGAAAAAAACAATAACAACGACATATTTCGAGAGAAGATTCTTTACTGATAATCTTGAACATTATTGTTTAGATCTAGTTAACGACTCTTCCAATGATTTCATTTTGAAAAAAAGAACATGATTACATGGAAGTGTTCGATTATGAATTGCAATTGAAAATATCTGTTTTTTTAGAGAAAAGACGTGACAAAAAACAATAATTGTGCTCAAACTTTGTATTAATATTTAGACATGATTAAAATCAAATTGAAATATTAATTTCATTGATTAATAAATTATTGACATAACTAAAATATATTTTCTAGATAATCCATCTTCTCAGGCCTTTATTTTATCACATTCATTTATGTTGTTTTTATTGAATGAGCATCGTCAGGTGGGTGTGGGTGTATGTGTGTAGTAAAGAACAAACAGATTCACACCCACACCCTTGTTTTTTGTTCATGAAAAAAAAGTCTGAAATAAAAATATTTAATTCAAAATTAATCAAGACTTCTCAAAATAATGGGTTAATATGTATTGAATGGTTAATAATATATGAAATAAATGCGTTAAAAGCCCAGTGATAACCAGTTTTATTTAATAGAGTTACTTCAGTTGAAATAAATAATTTTTTATAGATTAAAATAATGAAGTTGTTGAATTGGAAAATAAAGAAATAAACAATTTCTGCATAGCGAAATGCTCAACAAGCAGCACTTCAAACTGAGTTACAAAAATACAGAAAAGAAAAAGATATTCAGGAAATTATTATTTTTTTATAAATCAAGTATAATGTTCGTTTTCATTCAAAAAAGGTTTTTGTTTCAATTAAAAAAGGTAATTTATTGAAGGTATTTTTGAATTCGATCGTCTAAATAATGAAAACAATGCTATAAAATTGGTAATCGTTTTTTCTTACCGTATTCTAATTTTAATGCATTATATTGTTAGGTCTTACCGTATATGTGCATACAGCGCAAAGAAATGAAAACCAATCTGACCTAAACACGGTCAAAGATGAGGATGTAGATGGTGAGGATGGGATAGTAATAAAAGAGAGAATGATGGAAGGTAATATAGATGGTTTATGTATGAAAATAACTAAACAAAGCAAAAGGAAGAATAACAATATAAGAGAGGAGAGGGAATATGGATAGGTAGAAGGGAAGAGCAAGTAATACTTGGGGAGAAAAACAGATGAACTGTACTATGAACTAATGTACTAGAGGGAAACAAAAGTGAGAAAGAATAGAGAGAGAGAGAAAGGAGCAGAACGAAAAAGAACTTGGTGTGCGAAAACTACGAAGACATTAGGAGGGGAGGGGTATATATAGCTTGATCACGAGTGGTGATCAAGTAAGTTAGCGGTAACTGAGTGACATCTGTTATTGCTAACATATGGTATGTATTTCTATATTTATTGCATCCTTTATGGTTTTGGAATTTGTTTGTAGTAACTTGAACTCTTTTTGGAACTTCATTGTAATCAGCTGTTTTTGTGTATGTAAATCAGCCATCAATTTATCAAGTGATGTTGTAAGCTTTAATAAAAGAAAAGTTATTAATATTGTTGCTTTTTTGCTTACTTGAATTAATAAGTTCTTTGATGCAAAATTGTCATCGTTTTCAAACCGTTTTACGATTCACCGTAAACGATGTCCTCAAGGTGACCGTTTACAACACCGTATTTTTTCACCTGGGTAATTGACTCTCTGCTTTCATTCGTTCAAGTTGGTTTTTTGTTGCCAGTTGTCGAAAGAGTTCGTCAAAACTGACTATGATTTATAAAAAGAATTTTTGTTGTTATTTTTAATATTTTTCTTACTTGTTCGAAATTATTTATAATTTCGATATTGGAGTTATTTTGATGCCATATATTATTAAAATCTTTTTCCAAATAAAAAAGTTAAAAGAGTACATTAATCTAAAAAAAGTATTCAAATTCAGTACAAGAAATATATTTAATTTATAAATAGTTGTTTTAGGCGGTAGATATACATATGTATACATACATATAAACAAGCGAACTAACATGTTACGATATGTTTATATGTATGTCTCTTTTCCTTTTTTCACTTAGTCGGACGATTATATATATTTTCTGCGTTATTATGCATGTATTGATCTAGATCTGAATTTTCATAGACAAACAAAGAATAGGTACCTCCACACAGCTCCTCACAGGTTTACATCGACCTTCTTCTGGCAAGATTTAAGTATACTAGTCTTGAAGCCCTCGTCGAGTTATATGATAATATATATTTAGTTTGGCCTTCCATCATGCGTAACTCTGACAGAGCAGGCTGAAAAGTCGATTTTATCAAAAAATGGGCCCCAGAATCACCCTTTCTTAGAAATTTTGATTCAGTCATCAGATAGAGTACTAAAAGTTGTCTCTGTAGAATAATTTTCAGAATTTTATCTTTAAAACTCATGTCGTGGAAGCGTTGACAAAATTGATAAAAATAGCACTTTACGTCAAAATCGAGGGTGTAGGTGTATCTATCTTCTCTACACTCACACCCACCCACATCCACTCACACCCACCCACATCCACTCACACCCTCAAGAACAAGAATAAAAAGATATACTGTAAATATAGACAAGATTGAAAATCAAATAATACTATGAATACTATCTAGCCCACAGTAGTTTGTTTTGAAATTAACGATATTAATTCTACGACAAGTTCTTTGAACAGAAATTTCATTTTTTCATACTAACACAATTTTGTTTATAGTTTTTGGTAAAATGATTACATTTAAATTATGAAATTTCGTGATTCATTATACATAACATTTAACCAAGTAGAGCACACAATGACAATAATAGTTAAACTGATTGTGGCCTTTTTGGAGATAGATAAAAAAGTGTTTTTTTTTTCTTGCATTATATTTTCTTAGTTAAAATGGTCAGCTTATAAAATGAAACCTTGTCATTTTCATTTATTCTTTTATCTATTAAATGTTGACATTTTTTTCGTAAACAGTTACAGTGCGCATACACATTATCTTTGCTCTTATTGATATAGGCATAGGAAGAAAAAAAGAAGGATTTTGTCATTTATCTAATGTATTTAGGCAGTTTGTCTATACAAAATTTGAATTCTTTTCTAACTAAAATGAGATTTTGTAGTCTTGAGAATAATCATAATCAGAGAAGATAGTCTTCAGAATAGCACAGAAGAAAGTTGATGAAGATATATTTCTTTCAGATACTTTTTGTCAAAATGGAATTTAATTTAATTCTGAATCGTAAGTCAAACATTGGATCTATAAAAATAATATAAATATAAATTTATCTACATATTTAAGTTGCAATATTATCGTTATTTTGTGGTTCAATAATATCGATCAATCTGAGTCCTTGTGCCAAATGGAATTCATCAGGTATCGCGGTGGCTGGAAATAGTATATACGGAAGTTCGTCAAATGAATTAGCTAATCCGACTGGAATTTTTCTTGACAAAGGTAAGAAGATATTGTATATTGCTGATCATAATAATGGAAGAATTCAAGTCTTCTTATTAAATAATTCATCAAATAAAAGTATTACTCTTATATCTAATCTCAAATATCCTGTTCGAATTTATGTTGATAATCAAGAAACAATTTATATTGCACTTGATACAAGCAAACGTATAGAAAAATGGATCAAAGGAGCAACACAAGGTGTACAAGTTGGTCAAGAATGTCGCGGATGTTCAGCTTTATGGATAGACGAAGAAAAGGATTATGTTTACATGTCAGAATGGATTCGAAATCGAGTGAGCAAATGGTCAAATGAAACCGAGAATACAACAACTGTTGCTGGTCAATCAGATCGAACTGGAGCAACAAATCAATTTCTCAATGGTCCAAAAGGATTTTATTTTGATAAAAAAAGTGATACAATATATGTTGCTGATACAGGTAATCATCGAATTCAAAAATGGCTTAAGAATGCTGAACAAGGTATTACTGTTGCTGGATCAAGTAGTGGAAAACGAGGTGAAGATGCTGCATCATTATGGTTTCCTGAGAATGTTTTTATTGATGATCAAACAAATGTTATTTATGTTACCGATACAAATAATAATAGAATTCAACGTTGGTTATTTAATGCATCTCAAGCTGAAACTATCATTGGTGCATCAGGTATATGTACATTTATTTATTAATTTAATATCAATTTTTAATTTAAGGTCGAGGAAATCGAACTGATCAATTAAATCATCCAACTGATTTAGCATTTGATGATGAAGGAAATCTCTATGTATGTGATTCTTATAATAATCGTGTACAAATGTTTCAATTAATCGACAATCAATTGTGTTCAAAAGGTTTTTTTTCTATACATTTATTTAATCATTATTTTATTTTTATTTTCTCTTTAGGAAATAATTCAATCAATGAGTAAGTGAATCATCATCTAGATTTTATTTATATTAATAAAAAATCCTTTCTATAGAATGATGATTTTCCTCATTGCATTCTCAACGATAATAACAATGATGGAAAAACTACTTTTATAGTAGTTCTTTCTATTCTATCATGTACTCGAATACATCTTCTTTATAATCGTTTGTTATCATTCACTAATAAAAACCAGTTGTCTAGCAATTGCTCATTTATACCAAACAGTTGCATATTTTCTGTGCTTTTTTCGAACTCTAAAAAAAAGTCGTGATCTACAAACTTTATTATATACCATTTGAGAGAGATTTCCACGATATATAAAGCGGTTATTAATGACTATATCTATTTCTATTTTAAATAGCTTAATCAAAATCTAGAGAAACTATTATTATTATTATTAAATTATTAGAAAGTTAAAATATTGATAATCAAAAACTAAAACAAAGAAAAATGTTACAATTGACTTTGACTTAATTCGTCAATAATCTGGTTAAATTTCATTTGTTCTGCTTGATCTAGAGGAGTATTTCCCCACCGATCAATTTGTGTCTTTTCATTGTAACCAAATCGAATGAGTAGTTGAACAACATTTAAATGTCCATAAGCTGCAGCTAAATGCATTGGTGTACGACCATCATAATCTGCATAGAGCTCTGTTGGAATGAAATATCCACGTGAAAATAATGCATCAATTCTTTGAGCTTGGCCTGATGCAGCTAATGTAGAAAAGAGAAAGATTTTTTTCCATTTTTGTAGTAAACGAACAATGTCGTTAGTTTCTGATTCTGTATTTGATCGATGTGTTATATCTCTTTCAGTTTGATTATTTTGATCGAATAAATGTTCTTTTAAATAAGTAGAAATATTGAAATGTTGATAACGATAGGCTTCATCTATAGGCGATAAACCCCATCGATCTTGACGATTCATCAATTGTTTAAATTGATCAGTAGAACAATATTTATGTAAAAAGTAGATAATATCGATTTTCCCTTGAGCGGCTGCAAAATGTGCTATTGAACGTTGATCATAATCAAGACACTCGAGTGCATTCAAATTAGGGAACTGTTCGAGAAATTTGCTCATTATTTTCATATCACCTTCAGCTGCACTTTGATATAAAAGTGCAGGTAAACAGTTTCGTTCTATATTCATCGAAAGTATTTCTGTATTATTTGTTTGTGTTTGATCATTTAAATTTGTTTCTGTAACAATATCCAATGGTATTGATTCTCTTCTCGAGATATGATTGTCTTTTTTATTTCGTAAATAATTAAAAATGATAATATCGGATAAATGTGATGCATATTCTATTGCTGTTTGTTTAAATTGATCAACTAAATTTAAATCAATAGATGTTTGTTCAACTAGATAATGAACAATATCAACATTATTTTCCATAACTGCTATATGTAAAGGATTTCGTCCTTCATAATCGCCTGTATTTGGATTAAATCCACATGAAATTAGCAATTTAATGCCTTCTAAATTCCTTTCATAGACAAAAGCATTGAGATAGAAAGCGAGTTCTTTTGATTTATATTGAGGCATTTGTGCACCATGTAAAAAAAGAAATGAAGTCAATTGAAAATGTCCATTAGTAAAAGCATCATATAATGGTGAACCACCAAATTTATCAATTATATTAACATCGACTTTTCCATATTTAATAAGCCATTTAGATATATTCATATTTCCTTGACATGCGCTTATGTGTAATGGACTTCGACCATTATGATCAGTTAATTGTATATTAATCTTTTGTTTGATTAACATTTTAATGTCGTTTAGATCATTTTCATTGGCATATGAACACATTAAAATAGGCAAAGTTTGATTAAGTTTTGAAAATTCTTCTAATGTTGTATCTTCATTCAGTGAAGATGAAAGATTTGTCAAATAACTAATAAATTTCAGTTGAGTTTTAATTAACCTTATAAGACGAAAACGACGATAATGATCTTCTGGAATACTGATAGCTGTCAATTTAACACTAATTAAATTTTTTGAACCACCTAAAAGACAATATATCCAGCAAATAAGAGTAAATGGAAAGGTTAATGTTGGCATTCCAGTTGAAGCAAGAAAAGCTGAAACAGCTGCTTGCACAATAACAGTCATCATCGATCCATAGAATGTAAATAACCATATTTGATATCCATAAGGAATTAAAAACATTCCACCTAGTGCTTGACATGTTAGAACAGAATTATAACCCCATAATCCAGAATGAATTGTTGTTGCAGGTAATCCTAAAAGATAAGCTGCAATCAATTGACCTGTTACTGCACCAAATAATGCAAAAAATGAAAGAATTCTCGAACAAATGCAAATACCAACGAGTATAACAGCACCCGTATAAGGATTACCAATAAAATATACTTGTGCTATACTTGCAAAGAATCCAATAAAATTATCTTCAATAGAATAATTTCCATATGATATATTCGAATATGGTGGTTTCTCATTTAGTGTGGTTAATAAAGCAGGAGATAAGATTGATCCATTTATAAAAAAATATCGATATTTCAAAGCACCAAGTAGCCATATCCAAGTAGAAATTTGAAAACTAAAGGTGAATAGTGGAAGTGAAAAATGTTGAACAAGAGTTTTTCCAAGAGCAACAAAAAAAATTGTTGAAAATATACTCATTATTATAACTGGAACAACGATTTGAGGAGATTGAGGAAAACTAAAATAAGCAATTCCCATTCCCACTAAACATCCATTGTAACCATATAGACCAGATCGAATAGAATTATAATCAAATTCAAATAGATGACCTGTTAAAGTTGATACAGTTGTTCCCAAAAGACCATATAAGGATAATTCCCAATTTCCAATAAATAGACCAATCAAAATGATTAATCCTGATAAGGGATTATTGGCAAACATAACTTGACCAATACCTCGTAGAACTGAATCAATTAAAATAATAATAAATCGAATACACTTATAATTATTTAGAAAATTAGTGCATAAATATGTTTTTTCTATGTCAAACATTGTTCCAAACAATGATCTCCATGATAAATTATATATATTTTTACGAATCGATCTTCGACGACCAAAACAAGAAAAAATTTGTGCCATAATATTTCTTTTTTCTCTCGATTGATTGTGTTGAGAATCGTTACTAATTATTTGTTCAGTATCTGCATATTGAAACGAAGTGCGTACTGTTAATCGAGGTAAATTTTCTAATTGATCATCACCTGAAGTTTCTTCATCAGGATTATAAGCATTTAAAAGAGTTTCCGCATTTGAAAATAATGGCCATATTTGTCTTGTCCTTAACTCAGTATTAATTGTTACAGATTTACCATTTTCTTCTGTTGAAGTTGACACTGAAAGCAGTTATTAGGTCATCTATTAATTTACTTTTGACAAGAAAAATTCTCGTGAATAGTCTCAAATCGCTGTGCAACCCCAGCGGACCGTCAGAAAAAGAATTTAAATCTATAATTGATAATTTTTCTATCAATAATAAAGAAGTTTGATAAAATCTGATTGATCATCTTATCAGCCAATCACACTCCATCAGCGTCTATTAATAAGACCTTCCGATAACCTCATATTTGTCCTAACAATAAGAGATATCAGATTTTAGCTGACTTTTTTTTTCTTTTATTATCAAAACAAAATATAAGTCACAAATTTTCAGTAAGTGCATCAAAGAAAAAACTAGTAGAGCAGAATTAACGGTAATTCAATGATAATCATTAATGGATATTAATCAAGTGCCTGACTATTGTTAGAAGAAAGATAATCAATTAATTGATTTCCTTACTTTGATTGTTCTTCTACACCAATGGCTTGTAACTAAATATAACCAAAAAAATAAATGTAAAAAAATTGGATTGATTTTAATCAAACTGTCTAAAAACAAGTGGTGCGAATGTGAGATGACCCACTGGATCTCTTGACTAAATAGACTTTTCTACCATTTACGTGTCTGTTTCTTGATCACAGAGTTTTCTCGATAATATAGAACTTGAAAATTTGAAGGTATCCCCACCATACAAGACTTAAAAGCATAGAAAAGCACAGAAAATAATGATATTTTTCTCTATAACTCAGCTATTTCTTGACGAGTCATTCTCATTTTCGAATTCGACTGAGATCTAGATGAGGTTATTCTATTGAAAATATTTCGCCGTACATTTTCTTACTTTGTAAAACAGATGTATAGATAAAATAACAGAAGAAAGAGTAAAAAAAAAGTTAGTAAATATTCTAATAATACTTTCAAGGTGTTTTATTCTTCCAATGCGACCTTTTTCTTTATCTACTTTCAGATGTTGTGTATTTATCTTTGTATCTCTTCAATATCTTTTAGTTTTCTTTATGCATTTTTCATTTGGAGTATTTTTGAAAAAGTAATTAAAATATAAACAATATCGAAGAAAAAAAGCAGCAAGACATGGATTTTATTCATCATTTGTAACACCATTCGACTAAACATGGAGTAATGAGAAAAACATTTGCATTAATAAGTATTAACTTTTCTTTTTTGGGTTTTATGATAAAGTTTTTCGCCGATGATGAAAATAGGTAATGGTTGCACATATTAGAATTATTTTGTTTATCAATGTTACGATAAATGTGAAGAAGTATCAATTCTTTATGATCATTGTTGATTATTTTTTGCACAAAGGGACGTATATTTTCTCTTCATCCATTTACGCTAGTGGTCCAAGGCTATTACTTTATTGTTTGGTTGCTCTTTGATAAAAATAAGCGAGTTTTATTTCAAGATAATGGAGATTGCCAATGAAAGAACGGAGAATAAACATCAACTAAAAATATTATCATTATTTTTTTTTGTCACAGTGTCTTGAAAAGTTTATATGAAGTTGAGGGTGTGAGTTTGAGTGTATACTACTCATACTTATAAATACATTCACACCCACACCCACATCATTTTATTATGAATTTCCCATTCTGGGAGATTCATATTTATTGTGAATCAATAATTATTGATAATAAGAATATAACATAGGATAGTATTCTTAACTATGCCATTGCCTCTATCTTAATGTATTTCAAATGAACACAGTGTTGATGAATAATAAAAAATAGTAGTAAATAGAATGCTTGTAGTTAGTATGATTTTCTTAAATATTTATAAGCAGCGAGTAGTAGATGGGAAGCAATATTGAGAAAATAAAATGAGATGATTGATAATTATTTTAATGAGCTTTTTCCTATATAATCTCTTGAAATGAAATTTTCTTTCATCAATCCTGTAAATATTACTTATTGAGAAATGCAATATACGTCATTGAGATATACTGCAAATAAATAAAGTTTTTATTATTATTAAATCATGAGACGTGTTTTTTCTTTGCATATCCATAAATATTAAAATTCTTCTTGAAAGATTCGAAAATCTTGAAACTTGAAGCTAAATATTTAAGTATCTTAGAATAGGCATGTCCCAAATCCAAATTATTTAGTTATTTTTCCAGCCGTCATTTATATAAGACTTCTATGCGTTATATATATATATAGCCGACACAAATTGCAATATAAACTGTTCATGAAGTGTGGATCTCTAATCCAAACTCAAAACCTACACCCACATTCATTCATAGAACAGTCTTATGATGTTAACAATACTGAAGAATATTTAACTTGAATAGCTATGAGCTTAAAAATAGACTAGTGAATTTATTTTTATAAAATTTACATGATTATATCATAGTATGAATGTAAAGTAACGAAGTAAATTGTAACGTTATCGCCTTTTCTCACAAACTACTGCCGTTACACCACCTGCAGTAGCACTAGCTGCAAGCCCTACACCCACAGAAGTTGATGTAGCTACTGCACCAACAGCCCCAGCAGATTGACATAGAGCAAAGATGCCTCCCGATGCTGTTGCTGCTGTTTGCATGGATGCTGCGATACTACCGGCTGCTACACCAGCTGATGTAAATCCCGCCAAACCTAAGACGGGTAGAATGGCCAGTGGAGCTGTTACAGCAGCAGTCGATCCAATTATACATGCTTTTGTTGTTGTAGAACTTTCGTTCCATTTGGTTTTAGCAGTATTCGCAGCAGCTAAAGTAAGATTGCCAACGTTCTTTTACTGATTGAAAATTGAAGATGTTAAACTGTTTCCTTTATCGACAATTTGTGAAAGCATATTTTCACTCATCGAGTAAAATGTTATCTAACAAATAAATAGAAGCAAAGAATATCCGTTAACTAACATCAAAAAGAAATCATTTACTCAAAAAATAATATCTGAAACTTATAAGTTGAGGGTGGATGTGTGATGGATATATTACTCAAATCCAGATCCACAACCAAATATAAAAAAATGTATTTGTTTTAACAATATTTTATATATAACATATAAAACGAAAACGAAAATGAAATGTAGGCAACAGCTTTTGTCCTGTTTGTCTTGGGGAGTAGAGATAGAAAAACCGGCGACAAGACGCTATGAAATAAAGATATAATAATAACGTAAGAAAATAAAATCTTTATTTGTATATATTTTTTACTAGCTACCAATGTGGGAAATAATGCAAAATTAAAACAATTTTTTTGCAAAAAGAAATTGACGTCATCAATATCTTTGTAATACACACATGCAACAATCAACAGATAAGAAAAAAATTGGTTGGTGTGCATATTCAACATTCGTTAAATACGAAGAGAAAGATGACGCTATAGTATGAATATGTATACATATTACGTTTATGAATAAAAACAAAAAAACCTATTTAGAAAAATGAAATATTAGGATCTTTTCTATGAATCTTATGTTTGTAACATATAAATGTATATTTCGATACATATGAGAGAATAGTATTTTTGAAATCTACTTTATTTTTAATATTACGAATTAATTGACATTCTTCCATGATATACTCTATCAAATTATGAAAAGAGCGATTGCAATTGTATTTTTTTTTTATAATTTGTAGCCAAGAACAAAGGTATGATTATTAGAATATGTGTGAATGAGAATAAAAAGAGAGTATATGCATTCTCACCTACTCGAATATCCTTTTGATATAGATATTATTTTTGATATCATTGAAAAAATATCATCATACTAGTTTCATTATTATTTCATCCAATTTAAGTGAATGAAAGTGATGCTCAACATTTTATTAGATTTTTTATTCATATTATTTATTCAAAATGAAACATTATTTCAATTAAATAGTGGTTTTCGATGATTTGCATAAGCAAATGGTGAGACACGTTCAGCATAATGAACATGAGGACCAGTTACTTGACCTGTATTTCCACTTTTAGCTATTTCTTGTCCAGCTTTAACTTTATCACCAGCTTTAACTAATTTTTTACTTAAATGTGCGTAGAGATGTTGAACAAGTTTGCCATTCGTATCTTTTGTTTCAATGATAACATGTGTTCCCAAAGCTGCACCCCAATTTAAATTCTTAACTGTTCCATCTTTTGTTGCTACTACTTTTGTTCCAATGGGACAAGCATAATCAGCACCTACATGATAACCAAGTACCCATGCTGAACCTTTCACACCATATGCTGTTGTTATTTTCTTACCAGGAACAGGTGATACACAATTTACTTGATGAAAAATACAATCAATGAAAATAACAGCAATAATAATGAATAAAACAGAAAGGTTCTGTGTAATAGCCATAGCTTCTCAATTATCGTCCAAATTTATGAAAAAAATCCTAAGAATATATATGAAATGAAATAAATGATTATTTTGACGCCTTAAAGTGATTTAACATGGCTTATAAAATATTTGATACTTTATTCAAAATAGATTAATTCATTTTCAAAAACTTTGAATATCATATTTCAAAAAAACATACGTAAAAATAGATTTATAAATGAGTAGATTGAAAATTTACAATATCAAATAACCATTTCACAACATTGATACTAAGACTTTATTTTTTCTTTTTTATTCAAAATGAAATTGTTTTTGTGTATAATTAGAAAAGGTAACTAGAATAGTGTATTGTAATTTGTCTATAAATTTAATCAAATAATATTGAAAAATATCATATTGGATGAGTACAACCATTCATATCTGTATTTCAACCGTTGGCTGCAATGTTTTGATTAAAAACAAATGCAGTTCTATCATACTTATACACAAAGTGTAATATTAATGAAATAAAAAGATAGATTGTAAGTGATGAATTTTAAAGATTAGTTTTCAATAAAAAAAATGAATAATTGAATTAACCATTCAATTGCAATATAATCAGTATAAATATCAGACGCCAATCTAAGTAGTATAATTTAACAAATATTTTATCTTTTAGTCAGATGATTAGCGACTCCTTATATTTTAACATTAAGCGAATCATATTTTGTGAATTTCTTTCGTTTGTAAGAATATGATTAGTTTACTTTGAATGTCTAGACGACAAGCACTTAGAATGGCAGAATAAGAATTTTTCAGTTATTGACAGAAACGAAAAAGAATTGAATTTATGGTAGAAGAATAAATAATGACATATAAAAAAGCGTCTACAACTACGAACAAGTAAAATTGCAGCATGTGCGACGTAAAAATGTAAAATATTTATTATGATTAACAAAAATTGAATTGTTCTATGACAAAACCAATTGTTCGATTTTCAATAGTATTTCAATCATTAGGTTGGATTCTATTATTTATATTTATTGTGATAATTTGGAATTATCGATTATGTTCAGATGTAACTCATTTCTATAATAATGATAATGATTGTCAACAATCTCTCAATGAAAGTGATGGATTTATTTGTGAATCAAATTATCTTTGGAATAAACGTAAATATATTTATCAAACTCAAGAAAAAGAAAATTTAATAAGACGTCCAAATAGTTACTATTTTGCGTCAAATTGGGAACCGAATTTTCATTGTTCTCATGCTGAACGTATTGGAGCTATGGGTGATGGTGGGAAATGGATTTGTGATTTATTTCGAATGAAATCACAAAATAATTGTTTAATTTATAGTGCTGGATCAAGTGGAGATTTTTCTTTTGAAATTCATATGAAAAAAGTTCTACCTCACTGTGAAATTCATACATTCGATAAAAATCTATATTTATGTCCAACAAATACATGTATATTTCATCAAATCATGTTTGGTACTGATATTCAACTAAATAATTCAGAAACTTGGTCGACTATTATTCAAAAATTAAGCCATACCCATCGATTCATCGATGTACTTAAAATTGATATTGAAGGTGGTGAATATTCATTTCTTCCACAGATATTTAATTCAATAAAAAATATATGGCCACGACAAATTCTAGTTGAATTACATCCAATAAATGTTACTATTATTGAAGGTATATTCGATCTCATGCGTAAAAATAATTATGTGATTTTCAATAAAGAAAATAATGTTGACGGAGGACCTTATTTCTTTGAATATGGATTTTTGAAATTAAATCCACAATTTTTTCTTCATTCTTCGTCGAAGACATAATAATTCTTAATTGTATATGATGTATTATTCATTTTATTTTATTGTTATT
Organism: Adineta steineri; assembly: GCA_905250115.1. Taxonomy (NCBI): domain Eukaryota; kingdom Metazoa; phylum Rotifera; class Eurotatoria; order Adinetida; family Adinetidae; genus Adineta; species Adineta steineri. The sequence continues at coordinate 43,651 of CAJNOI010000162.1, forward strand.
TTTGGTAACTCTTGTAAGATTAAGAAGGAATATATAATTAATTAATAAAATAAATACAAAAGTGAAGAGTAATAATAATAAAAGATTAGAACAAACAGAAATAGTTATTGATAAAGAAAATACACATTTCTGAATACATCGAGTCATATTGCTCATAATTTGAAGGTGGGAGGGTGTGGGTATAGGTGCGTCATGAGTATACTACTCACACTGCCGATATCCGAAACGAGAGTTCGTTTATTTAATGCGGTTCATCACTGACATCAATTGAACGATCAATAGCACCAACCAATGCTTTCACAACATATTCGCCTTGCGAGAAAGGATAGTCAGCTCCACTGTGTTTAAGAACCCTTTTCCTTTCTGTCTCATAATCATTGGTAACATCGACATTTGGCATTATTCGATCCCACTTTTTCATGCGCTTGACACAACTAGGATCATCAGTACATAGTAAAAAGGAAATATGTGTGGTTTTGACATTTCGCTCTTCTTGCATGAGACGTTCAAGTTCTTCTGGATTCTCTTTTTCATGTTCATCGGTGGGCAGTCCATCAGTGGCGACGAAAACTAATAACTTTTTATCACGTCCACGACGTGCTAGTTCTGATTGGAAGATTTTTTTCAAAACAGGCACCATAGGTGTCAAGCCACTTGGAGGTTCACTAAATGCTTGTTCAACAGTTCTCGGTTCTCTTACTCCAAGTAATTTTTCCCTGTTGAGAAAGTAAATATCAACACCGTTCGAATCGTATCTAACACCAATATCAAGTACAATTTTAACGAAATCGCGTAGTTCGTCCCACCGAGTGCGCTCAGTATCATCAACTTCTGTTTTCATTGAACCAGAATCATCGCACACAATCACGATTTCATAATCTCGAAGTCCTCGAAGATGATTCGCCGTTTCCGGTAATATTTTATATTTACGAGAAATTTCGCAAATGATAGCGTCGTCTATAAAATTATAGATCAATATCAAATTTATAAACATATCATATAAAGAATATCATTTAACAGGAAACTATTAGGTTTATAGAGATAAGAATGATCAAATGATTAACTACTAGTTATTCGAATAATACGCAATTTTATTTCTCATTCTAACTACATGCACTATCGTTCTTAGGGAGTTATTTTACTTGAGAAATGCACATACCGCTACTTATTTGTCGTTGTAGTGATATGTCGCCAGATTGATTGAGTTCATTTATTTCGCTTGCTGACATACCCGTGCCTACAATGAAAAAACCACACAAAACAAAGAAAACATGCCGACAAAAAAGCCATCTTCACATTTACCGGTGCTATTCAAAGTTTGCTCAATTGTGTCATTATTAGTCGAATTAGAAGGGTTTGTATTCCTATTAGTATTTAAATGTTGTTGTCTGTTCGATGGCATTTCGCTATTTTATTCTATGAATAAATACAAAACTACATATATTTAATGTAATGTAATGTAATACTTCTTAGTGATTGAGAGAGGTGGGTGAGTGTACTGGATATGAGTGTCTATGGTAGGCCAAAATTTATTGTTGGAAGTAGTGTTTTTCAATATGTTTTGATAATCACAATTTCATCATCAAATTGTTATAATGTGAAAATTTAGTTGAAAATTTCCAAGGTTTTCGATTAGATAAAAGTAGAAAGGAAGAACAGAACGAAAATGAAAAGAAGTGAAGTTATAATCGAGATCTTTACAAGGGTCTACTGCACCATAAAAAAAAAGAAAGAAAAAGCAATCTTCTATAAAAAAAAAAAACTTGATAAATTCACTGAAGAGCTATGCAAATATATAGTTGGAAGAAAAAAAAATGTTCTGCCTTGCTTGGCGGTGACAAGTTATCTTTGCTTTACCAGATAACAGGTAGCTGATATAATGAATATAACAAGGGTGTGAATCTGAGTCTGGATATGCGAGAAGTACAATGCCCATACCCACACCCTTCATAATCATAAACTGCTCGATGATTTTTGCATCATCCTGTATACTCTAGGATAATATATGTATATTAATCTATTATAGATTCCCTCTGAAAAATATCATTAGAAACGTAATTCAAAAAAGAACATCGATTTTTCAGTTGAATAATATTAGAAGACAAGATATGTATTTATTTAATTATGAAATAATTAATTAAAAATTATAAATTAAAAATATTTTTTTCTTTTATTTCAATGTTCGTTTTTTGATTGTGTGTATTTACATCAATCGTTACGTGTTGATTTATTTGTTGAGTTTGTGAAGCAAATTTCGATTTTTTTCGTATATTTTGACCATATTTATAAAAAATAAATGGAAATGGTAAACAAATCAATGTTAGAAATGCTGGTATAGATGTAGCCCAATGAATTCCTAATTTCTCATACATTTGATTTGTAAATAAAAGAAAAACTGATCCAAAAATATATCGTATTATCATATTAGCTGCAAATGCTGAAGCTGTATATATTGTATAGGTATCAATTAAATAATTAAAAACACCAACAAAAATAGAAGTCATACCAAAACCAAAAGGTATACTTGCAATAACTGAAACAATCCAATGAATAGATGGAGAATTAGTCCAAGCGAACCAAAATAATCCAATAGGTAAACAAATAGAACCAACTATAGCGGGTGGAAGACGAGTTTCAGGTAAAGGACATTGAGGATTATATTTATTTGTTGTATAATTATATCTAATATTATCTAATATTGTATAAATAGTTGCAAGAATAATTCCAATTAAAACTCCAATAAAAGGTAATTCACCAAGTCCTTCACTCCAATTTCGTTTATCTTGATAAACAATTGGAAAAGCATCAAGAAACATATGAAGAATTCCAAAAATAATTGCCGTATAAATTGAAAGAAGAAAAACAATTGGTTCACGAAATAAAAGAATCCATGGACGTGAAAGAGAATTTTTAAAAAGTTTAACAAATTTTATTTCACTTTTTTCTTCGAATTTTGAACAATAAATTTTTCCTGTTACATTTCTTAATTTTTTTGCTCTTTTACGTAAAATAATTGGACTATATGTTTCGGATAAAAATAAACAAATAATTATCCATATTATTCCACTAGAAATAGTCATTATTCCTTCAACCCAACGCCATCCAATTGTTTCACCTACAAATCCTCCAACAATTGGTCCAATTATAATACCTAAAAATGTTGATCCAACAAATATTGATAAAGGAATACCACGTTCAGATCCTTCAAATAAATCAGCAATAACACCTCCAGAATTTGCCATTGATGAAGCAGCAAATGATCCGGCAAAGAATCAAAGTATAATTAATGTCCAAATATTTTGTGATGCTATTGTACCACCAATAAATGCAACTAATCCACCATAAGTTATTATGAAGAGTAATCGTCGACCAAAAATTTCGGAAAATGGTGCCCAAAATAAAGGTGTTATTGCAAAACTAAGAGTAAATAATGATAGACCAAGTACAATTAATTCATCACTGCTTATAATCAATGTTATAAACCATTTATATAAATTCATCCATTTCTTAGGATTTTCGGGATCATAATTAAGCCAATCAATTATAAATGGACTATTTTCATTTCCATCACCTTTATATTTTTCTTGTAAAAGTGTTTTAATTCCTAATTGTTTAACTTTCCATGGAAACCATGATACAATTATATCATTTTCGAATTCATTATTAGATCCATTTTTTAATAAATCATTTAACATATTCAAATTTAATAAATAAAATAAATAAAATAAATAATAATTGATGATGAATACTTATCTTATTTCTGTGTAAAATAACATAAATATCTGTATTCTTATATACTCTCATAAATATCTTCAGAAGAAAAGGTCGTGCGTTGGCGTATGTACATACATGTACAAAACTATCACCTGGATTTTCTTTTATTAATCAATCATAAATTTCAATTCTTTGTTTTTATCAAATATTTATGTACGATTGTTCAACTGAATTGAATAAAGGGAAAAAAAACATCAATTAACATTCATTTTTCATGTATTTCAATCTCTTCTTTGATCGTTACTTTTTTTTTACAGTAAAAAATCTGTAGTTTCATTTTTATTTAAATTTTTACGAAAATTTGAAAATAAAAACTAAATTAATTGTTAACAGAATAATCGTTATGAATTAATCTTATTTTATAAGTTTTTTGAGAAAAAAACAACTAAGGATACTTATGATGACTAGAAAAAAAGCTGAGTCATTTTGCCTAATTGAAGGTTGATGAAGCATAACTGTACTTGATTTATTCATTCTTTTTCGCTTATACTTGTTATTACTCGATAAATATCCTTCGAAAAAAAAAACGTGATATATTAAATAAAACAAATGGATAATGAAAATAAAATAATAATTCTAACATCAAATAAAGATTTAATTAATCAATTATCGGCAAATAAAATTCGAGATACACATACAATTAATTTCAATTATCTTAATAATTTATCTCAACTTGTTTGTATTTATTTTTAAATAAAAAACAAAATTTATGTTTTTATTTTTTTAATAGAATTCAAAAATTGATAAATTATATGAAAAACTTATTAATTCATCAATTAAAAATTCAGATAAATTCAATGATCGTATTTGTGTTATTTGTGGTAATGTTGCTATTGGATATAATTATGATGTACTTTCTTGTGCTTCATGTAGAATATTTTTTTATCGAAATCAAAATCAAAGAGTAATGAAATTTTTATTTATTAATCTTAAATTAATTGAAAGTTAGTTTTTTTTAGAACAAATTAAAATGTTTATTACGTCAAGGTCAATGTTCAATAGATTATAAACATGATCAAAAATGTCCACGATGTCGATTGGATCGTTGTTTTCAAGTGGGAATGAGAAAAGATCTTAGAATTAATCATCAACAAAAACGACATATTTCATCAAAATCTGTTTCACAACCAATTCATACAACTGATAATGTAAGAATGTCTTATACTTTACTTCTACACAATGGGTACATGCAAATTTGGCATCTTTAGCATTTTCCGTTGAAATTAGTTGATTTCGTACTGTCAAAGTAATTGTAACATCTAAACACAAAACTTTACTAAAAAAATGCTCAAAACGTACTGAGGATGGTCATGGTTCCAAATCTGCGCTTTATTCTTGACTCTACAACTGGGTTCATTAGAACAAATACACATATATATCATATACTTTACTTTTGGCATCAATCCTGATGAACGAAAGCTCGTATAAATCGTAGTTAGATCGTTGAGTAAATCAGTTCATCTTTTGAATTTTGTATCGTGAAAAGAAAAGTTATTTGAATAATAAAGACAGCAGTTAGAGATGTCCGGGGTTTCATTCCTTAAATAACTCGAAATCCGACTGAAAGGTCATTTTTGTGCATTATTTATTATTGAATTTATTATTTAAATAGTTAATGATGGATATTGTTAAAGAAGATGATGTTATTTTGATTTGTGATAATAAAAATGAATTGTTATCTGTTGAAGATTTATTAATAATTGAAAATATTCGTTCATCATTTGTATTAATATTTCAAGATCATAATATTCAATGTTCATGTGTTGATATATCAAATCGTATATGTGCTCTTGTATCTTGGTCACAATTTGCAAGTCGAAATATATTAGATTCTATTAAGTTTTTTCGTGAAATAAATCAATTTGAGCAATTAAATATTGATGATCGATTTATTTTAATAAAATATAATATTTTTTTACTTTTTTTAATATTAAAATGTTTTTATTTTAAACGATCAAATGATTGTTGTTCATATGATAATAATCAATTTGCAGAAAAACATCGACAATTCTTTATATTATGTGGAGATTCATATGGTATACGTGATATGTTTGTTAATTTAATTCATTCACTTGTTAAAATAACTGAACAAGATCCAATATTTTTATCATTTTTATTAATAATTCTTTTATTTAGTCAAGGTTTATCAATGAATGAAAATGAACCAAGTTTAAAAGATTCATTAATTGTTAATCAATTTCAATCTTATTATATTGAATTACTTTGGAAATATTTAATTAATAAACAAGGTGAAATTAAAACTTGGAAATGTTTTACTCATTTAATTACAATTATTATTCGAATTCAATCAGTTGGAAAAATAATTCGAGAATTTTTTCGTATACAATCAATTACATCAGACGTTATGGATCAAATTGAACCACTTATGCATACTCTTTTACTTATTCAATAATTAATAATAAAAATTTTAAAATCAAACATTCTTTTTTTCATCATATTATCAAAAACATTTTTCTTTGTTAAATATTTTCTCTTATATCAAATTAATAAAATACATTTACTCAAATAATTAAAATTATTGAAATCAACACATTTGGACATTGTTGACCAACCCCATTGAATTATATATCAATTGAAAGAACTCAGGTTCACCAAACCGATAGTCGAATTGTATTGGATTTTTATAAAATCGATGAAATCCTATAGGAATTGAGGTAACAGAATAGCTTCAAAGTCCGTAGTATTGGATGTTATCGGATCCTATTATAGGAATTTCCATGAAATCCCACACGAGTTGTGGCCGATCCACAATAATGTCCCCAGACACTAATTAGTAACCAATTAATAAAATAGAATTTTACGGTCGAATTTCTATGTAGATTTGTTGTCCGGAATCTGATTGTATCCGGTATTGGATTTATTAACCTGAGAACACGCTAGAATTTATATTTTGATACTATTTTCACTGAAATTTTTATCGAATTTTTGAAGCAAAAAACTATTAACAAAGTAAATTATTTTATGATTGTTGATTCAATAATTAACCGTATTATAGTCTACTTACTTTCAGAATGAATTAATAAGAAAAATATGCTTTTTTCATAGTATTGATGATTTTTGATTGCTAATGAGCCTTTTTAATAGAGCACAGTAGAATCTATAACAAAACTAATGTCACATTTAAAATCAAGGTCGAAAACGGACTCGTCAGTGAGAGCGAGAGCACGGTTCAAAAGGAAACAAATATCTACATTTTCAAGAGAACGAGAATTTTTTCATCAAGATATTTATATTATTTAAGAGTAATGTTACTCAAGAATGAAATCGAACAATGATAATATTGTATAAGAATGATAACGTAGAAAAACAATAAATAGTAAAAGAATTGTGGCTATCGTCACACATGCTTCCTGTCATAGTTTAGTTTAAAATCTTTGAAATGTCACATCAGATACTGATGAAGAAATTGTATCGGCTTTATTGGAAAATATGTTACCATGCTTAAGTTTTGTGCTCTCATAGGTAAGAAATAGCAAAAGACCCGATATATCTATGAGAAATACTACGCTCAAAATAGCCATCGTTATTCCCGTGCGACTAATATTCATTGCACCTAGTATTATAAGAGCCACAGGGGGACTTAATGTAATCAGAGTCACCAAGAAAAATTTTAAACATAACTTGAGTAAATGCCACTTTCGTAATGAAAAATCAATAATCTTCGTTTCATTCATCTCTCTACCAGTATGACTCGACTTCTTTCGCTGTAACACATGAAGTAAAAAACGTAAAAATATATTCACGAACCATCCAAATACTTGAAGTAATCCGCCACATAGACCAGTTTGATTTAGTATATCTACAGTTCCTATGTTTTGTTTTATCCAACGATAACAAACGAGACTTCCTAGTGACGTATCAATTCTTGTATCAGATGAATTACAAAAAAAATATGTATTATTAATAGTTGTATAACAGTCCATTTCATCATCCGATGGACATTTACTATTCGGCGCCACATAATGACTAATTAAAATAAGTTCAGAAATGAAAAGAACAAATGTTGCTGTTAAGACAGCTGTTGCCATAATAAGTAAGGCCAGAGCAGGTAGAAAACCAAACGTAGTTGCTGGCAAATCAATTTGTACACCATAAATATCAAGAAATTCTCTGCTGTTAGATAGAGTTGCTTCATAGTGTTTAATTGAAAACAATACTTCAATCATACGATAAAATGTTCTAGAACGCCAGCGTACAAGAAAGAATAAAATAGCAAAGATTACAACAGCCACACCAAAAGATATACTAAAGCCAGCAATAATATATTCTTGATGGCTCCAAGTCATTCTGTATAGTTATAAATTCACGTATAAAATAATTATGTTAGTAACAGAAAAGGTCAAATCTTAAAACAAACGACAATAAAAGTAACTTTTTTTTTCAAAAGTGAATTATTAAGAAGAGAAGATTCTATATTCTTCGGATAAATTTACTTTATGTAATTTAATCTGAATAAGCATTATATGAGAGGTCTCTTTCACTTGTAGAAAAAATAAAATGCAAATTTATAATACGCAGTTGAAAGCATATATCAAGAAGAAATTTAATCTTTTCTTTTATTATCAACATACTACTAGATCAGAAGAAACTATAACTCTATCAATCATTTATGAAAACTTTTCATCTAAATTACATCTGTATAGCTCATACTCATGAGCGAAAGCACTACTTATTTAGCTCAAACATGTGAGAAATTAGAGTTATCATTTTTTGAACTCATTTTTGTAGGTACCGTTAGTAACGTTCGTGGAACTATTTGGATGTACTATCAATGGCATTTCAGAAACTATCTAATGCCTCATTGGTCATTTCTTAAGGATTATTTGGTTGAAAAAAATGTTCTTACATACATATTTATATCTAATAGTACAAATGGAAACATTTTTAATAGAAATAAAGGTTTAATAAACGAAGATGCAAAGTATTGAGATATTGTTTGAGTCTTTTTAGCAAATTCTTCAATAATATATCGTCAGAATATAGGCCTAATTCGAATGCTACTAAACTAGTCTAGAAAATTGATAATTTAGATGAAAGAATTGAATAAGTCATCAACAGAGCTAATTTCTTCTATCTGGTGACAGATTATTATCTACTAGTTCTGACTATCCTAACTAAAAAAACATCGCTACCCCGAAATCCAATACGACAAACGAAATTTTTTCATAAAACTACCTAAATGTGACTAGGATATTTGTTTTAAGTCAGAGTCAAGCTATCGTGAAACATGGCTCTTAAGACGCTTAATCAACGGTTCATAATTTATAAATAAATTCTATGCATTCAAAAAAAAACTCCGATCAACTGTACCAAAATACCATTCCCTTTAAGAAATCCTAATATTTGCATAGAAAGGTATCAACCGAGAGTGAATTACGTCTTATCTTGGTGTGGAAAGAAAAAACGTCATAATGACGTTTTAAATTGAGTTTCATATATCAATATACTGCCAACTGGTCCGCGATCGAATAAAGAATACAATGCGTGTCAAACAAAAAAATGAGAATGATCATGTTAATTATGTTTTTTTCCTAAATTTTTATCTCATAAAGGAGGACTTATTGTTACAACTCAAGTACATGTAGTAATAAAACAATAATAATAACAGTGATATGTCGTTGTTAAAAAATACGATGTGTTTCAAGGTAAATAGTGAATAAAAGATAGAAGACTGATATTATCTAAGAATAAGACAGAATTAATCGTATAACGTATCTCTGTTACGTTGTCTATACACCTTACGATAGAAAACATGCTTTTTTTCTCAACACCAACAAATTCTCGTTAAAGAAATCTCACTCACAGCCGTATATACATGGAAATTAGTAGTATTACTTTATCTTTCTTTTACTTTATAATGAGGAATAAAGATTTTTTTCTTATCGAAACATACTTTTTTAATTTCTTAAAGCACCTACCAAAAAACTATGATATTATATAGTTACCTATAACATGGAAATGACGATGGTGACAAAAAAGAGCATGGATAAATGTATTCTGTTGTTATACAGGGTATTTGCACATGTACTTACTGCATAAAAAACAATATCTTTATCCTTTATTTTAACTTTATTTTTGCAAATAAAGATTACCTTTATCTTTATCTTTATCTTTATCTTTATCTTTATTTCTTTATCTTTCTTCTTTATGAAACAAGTAACGCTCGTTTAAAGACTCGTTCAGCTCCTTCTCATAGAAATCGCGTTACTAAACAATTACCAAGCTATTGATTCATATAGTTATACAAAAGAGAAATCAGATTTGAATTCATCAGTGAAGTGCGAACACACAAACAAGCAGACAATGTATGTTTGCAAGACTCTTCTCTACGAGAAAGAGAATAAAAAAAGATAAAGTAACACTCCTAGTCGAAATTGACATCAAAATTCAGCTACCTTTTAAAGACAACTAGTTTACTTGAATGTGTGGGTATGGTATAAAAACAATACCCACACCTACATCCTCAAAATATCTGTCCTACCTACTGTACACCCTCATTCTCAAAATAAAATCTGTATAAAATGAATTATTTAGTTCGTTTTTTGCTCACATGATAAATATTATTATTCATATTTTAGTATTTTAAATACTTTCACTAATTAGATTAGAGTATAGAAGTAGCAGATGTTTATTTTGCTGAAGAAAAAAGATTCAAAAGATAATTTAATTATAAAAGTCATATTAAAGTCTTTGGATAGATTATGTCGCATGAAACTTTTCATGACTGGATAATTGCTTATTGATCAATCGTTGAAATGGTTTTTCGACGAAAATAAACCAAATGACAGATATGATGAGGCAAATTATGAGTACAAGTATTAGGCATATAACTGTTAGAATATCGATTGAGTACCGTGTAGGATCAAATATATGACTGTGAGTCATTATCAATTCCAATGCAATTCGACAATGAATTATATATACATAATAACTCAGTTTAGCAAGTGGTGTCCATATAGGATGCGATAGAAATGATCTAATCCATGGACTATAGTAGGGATGTGTGGATGGACAAATAGCTGAAAACAGAATAAATGCTTGCGCTATTGCAAATATTTGTCGTAATATGGAAACCATAATTGTTAATACTACATCATTGATTGTATCTGGTTCAGTTGGTATCGTCGATATGATCATAAATAGAAAAATTAATGTTAAATACGTATACTTTTTAATCGTTCCGTAACGGATCATAGTGTTATTTTTTGCATTGATTAGATTAAATGCGAGAATAGATCCAATTATAAAACTTGAATATCGGCCTGGTATTGACAAGTATATCAGTTCCGCGAACGATGTTATTGGACTAGGATCAATCACCTTCTCAAATCCCAGTGTGACATTATATTCATTTGTAACCCAATCAATAAACCGTTGCGGCATTCCTAATGCCAAGGCATTATTATGATATACATGCACCAATAAATTCATAGTCTTTGGATTAAAAACAAGCATTACATAAACAATGGACAATATAACAAGTATATATAATGCTAAATAAGTTCTCTGATAATTCGATCTGGAGCTGATAACAATATGAAGAATGATGGGTAGTATAATATGCAGTTGCATATCAAGACTGACACTCCAGAGTATAACAAAACCCCATGACCATTGATCCGTATTAATATAGTTTTGATAAAATAACCAGAAACTTGTCCAGTTTCCTTGGGATTCACCTAATATCAACATTATTATAGTAATCAACAAGATTCCTGGCCAATAACGACAGGCACGTTTCATTATATATAAAGGATATTCTTTCAATGAGAAAGAATCTCGATGTTGAATGAATTTCAATGTAAGAAGAAAACCAGACAGCATAAAAAATGTTTCCAATAATAATCCTTCAAGAGCTGATAATCTGTATGTATAACTATTCAAGTAAGTCATCCATTGTATATGTGGATAAGGTGGAATAAATGAATTCAATAATTGGCCGATATGTAATGAAATAATAGCTAAACAGGAGATCGAACGCATTCCATTGATTGGAGCATATTTTTCTGATTGAAATAATGAGTAGATATCTTCTTTTACCTGCAACATATTCGCTTTTGTAAATAAAAAATATATGCGTATTAGTAAAAATATGACGTGGTCTTGCTATTAAAATACTAAGCAAGAATGACGAAGAGAAAAGACAAAAAAACAGGTAATAATATACGTCCCTCATCTAGCCATCTATATTATTTTTCTTTCCTATATGAATGAAGAGTAGATCCGATAGACTATACAGAAGAAAAAAAACGCAAAAAAAATGCGAGTATGATGTCGAATATGTATTAAATTTCTATATCAATATCTACAAAATTACTTTTATTAAAGTTACTCAATACTTTGTTAATAAAACTATTTTACATTTTAAAATATTTATCTTCATCATTTAATAAAGATTGTTCAATAAAAATCTTTTAAAACAAATATTCAATGTCTTAAATATTGATCTACACAAAAATGAAAAATTTCTTAACGTCTATTATTGATAGTTTTTCATACGTAAAATTAAAGACGAATAGAATCTTGATTTTTCAAAAGTTAAAATTAGTTAAGTATGACTTGAGTTATATGCATTTCTTGTCTTACAATACAAACGTGAAATATGTACGCTTTTCATTCATATATGTTATTTTCGTATGGTTACACTTCAATAATTTCTTTCGTCAGCTTCATTGGTCTTTATCGCACATCTAGAGATATTACATTTTCATATAATTATATGTAGTCATCATTTGATTTCGATAAACAAGATGAAAGTATATTGAAAGTGAAGCACCTCAAGTATTACTACTTCTTTATTATATGGTATTTAACATTTTGCTATTTTCTTTTTATCAAGAATATCTAAAATGAGATAGTACTCAATCTGGATGATGTTGATATATATATATTTGCACCTGTGAATTCTCTCTTTCAACAACGGTCCTTGTATACAATCTATACAGATTGAGTTGACTATCAATTTGACTTATAAGTCTTGTGAATGGATTGTGTAGGGCATTAATTGAAGAAAAATAAAATAAAATAAAAAATCTGTTTTTTTTCTATATTTAATCATAGCATGATTGATCAAAACTATACGGAAAAATATTCTCATTAGCAAGTAAACGATTGCAATTCAATTTTTCATTACACTGATCTATAAGATATCTGTTATAATGAAGATTATGAATATTTATTTCTACAGCAGAAAAACAAAAACAAAAATAAGTTAACAAGAAAACTAAATTGTGTGGGGAGGGGGTATAAAAGGGTACTTTTAGCAAAATTTGCTAAAAAAACGCAAAATTTGTTCCAAATCAGCTCCCAATGCTGAAAAAAACAAAAATTAGCAATTATTGAAGAGGATGTACGCTCTCTCACCCTTTCCCCCCGCTCGCGCGGTTGCTGCCTACGTATCATAAGACTAGAAAAAGCATATCTATTTGTTTGCTTCAGTTATCTCGTAAACTTTCATTTCTTATCGAAAGAATAAATGCGCACACATTTTATTCGTATGAGAGACACTCAAACATGAAGACATTTATATTCTTGACTATTCTGCTTCAAATTTTCGTTTTACAACAAGTTCGAACAAATGAATGTGAATTAACATCAAATGATAATATTCAATTAACAGCAAATGAATTTATTCAATCACGACAATTATGTAACATATTAAATTTACCAACAACAAATAAACGTCAAATATCTATTACTGGTCGTTTAATGGATTATACAACACGTTGTCAAAAGAGTATAAGTAATGCAAATGTTGAAATTATTCGTATACGTTTAAATCATCGATCAGTGTGTTCTAATATTTATCATTCAAATTCTGATGGTTATTTTAATCTAACCAATTTAATAATAGATTTTAATGAGGAAGTTTTCTTACGATTAACAGCACCAAGTTATAAAACTATTTACAAAAAAATTCATTTCCCATTATCATATGATCAATCAGTAGAAATGATATTGAATTGGAAAATTGTTTTATCAAAAGATATAAAACAAAGTCAATCACAAGATGATCAACGTATGAAATCTATTGTTGATACACTTTTATCAGAAATGACATTAGATGAAAAAATTGGTCAGTTGAATCTTGAGGGTGTTGGTTTTAATGCTGATGGTCCAGTTATCACTAACGAGCAAAGAGAAAGAATTCGTCGTGGTGAAATCGGCGCAGTATTGAATATTTTTACGCCTCAAGCTATTCGTCAATTACAAGAACTTGCAATAAATAGTTCACGTTTAAAAGTTCCTTTTATCTTTGGTTTTGATGTTATCCATGGACATAAAACAATTTTTCCAATTCCTTTAGCTTTAAGTGCAACATGGAATATGACATTAATCGAACAAAGTGCACGTATTGCAGCTCGAGAAGCAACTGCTGATGCTCTTAATTGGGTATTTTCACCTATGGTTGACATAGCACATGATCCACGTTGGGGTAGAATTCTGGAAGGTGCTGGTGAAGATCCTTATTTAGGTAGTCAAGTAGCTGCTGCTATGGTACGTGGTTATCAAGGAAGTAATATAAGTGATGTAGACACAGTTATGGCATGTTTTAAACATTTTGGTTTATATGGAGCAGCAGAAGCTGGCCGTGATTATAATACTGTTGATATGAGTCCTTTAAGAATGTATGAATTTTATCTACCTCCTTATCGTGCAGCAGTTGAAGCTGGAGCTGGTAGTGTAATGACATCATTTAATGAAATAAATGGTGTTCCATCAACAGCGAATCAATGGTTACTAACTGATTTACTTCGTAATCAATGGAATTTTACTGGATTTGTTGTTACAGATGCTACAGCAATGTATGAACTGATTCCTCATGGTTTAGGTAATTTACAAGAAGTAAGTGCTCGATCTCTCAATGCTGGTGTTGATTTGGACATGGGTAGTCAAGGATTTTTATCAACATTGAATCAATCTGTACAACAAGGAAAAGTAAGTGAACAAACAATTGAACAAGCATGTCGTCGTGTTTTAGAAGCTAAATATAAATTAGGTTTACTTGATGATCCATTTCATTATGTTAATGAATCACGTGCACATACAGATATATTTACGAAAGAAAATCGTTTAGCAGCAAGAGATTTTGCTCGTCGTTCTTTTGTTCTTTTGAAAAATGATAAACAAATATTACCATTAGCAAGATCAAATTTAACTATTACATTGGTTGGTCCGTTGGCTGATGATCGTAGAAATTTACTTGGTGCATGGAGTGGTGCTGGTGACTGGACTCAAGCAGTTAGTGTACTTGATGGTATTAATCAACTTATTGGAAACAATATTCAAGTTTTACATGTCAAAGGAGCAAATCTTCTCGAAGATCCCGATATGCTTAAATTATTAAATGCATATGGTGGTGATATTATCTTAGATAATCGAACAGCTACACAAATGATTGATGAAGCTCTTCAAGCTGCACAAAAATCTGACGTTATTGTTGCTGTTGTTGGTGAAACTCAAGGCATGACAGGTGAAGCAGCAAGTCGAGCAGATATTGGATTACCAGTCTGTCAACAACTTTTACTTCAAGCATTATTCAATACAAATAAACCTGTTGTTATTGTATTAATGAATGGACGACCAATGACATTAACATGGGAAGATCAACATGCAACAGCTATTTTAGAAACATGGTTTGCTGGTACTGAAACAGGAAATGCTATAGCAGAAGTACTTTTTGGTTATTATAATCCAGCTGGTAAATTAACAGCAACATTTCCACGTTCTGTTGGACAAATTCCACTCTATTATAATCATAAAAATACTGGACGACCATTTAATTCAAGTGATTTTCTTAATCGTTATAAGAGTCGTTATTTAGATATATCAAATGATCCATTATATCCATTTGGTTATGGTCTTAGTTATACATCATTTAGTTTTGGTCCATTAAATGCTGATAAAACACAACTTCATGGTGATTCTGATCGTTTAACTATTCGTTTTGTTTTAAGTAATAATGGTGCATATGATGGAGAAGAAGTTGTTCAATTATATATTGGTGATCCAGTTGCAAGTGTAACACGAGCTGTACGTGAATTAAAAAATTTTCAAAAAGTATTTCTTCAAGCTCGTGAACGTCAAGAAATTTCATTTATTATTACAACTGATGATTTAAAATTTTTTGATTCAAGTCTTAATTATATTTGGGAAGAAGGACTTTTTAATATTTATATTGGACCTGATTCAGTTAATACTCAATCAGTTCAAATCAATTGGTTTAAATTATAAATTAAAAAAAAATGAACAAATCCTTTTTTTCCCTTTATATTGATGATTATTAATAAAATATTTCTGTGTCCTTTTGTATTTCTAATTACAAACTTAACTTTCGGTACATTGAAAAGAAAAAAATGATTAAATATAATAATAATTCTAGCTTAACTCGATCAAAGAGAACATATCTATTTTTTGACGGTGAATGCTTGCTCTGTAACTTCATTTAAAGAGATTTAATAACGTCTGTAATTAGAAGTAGATATAAAATAAATTCTTACACAATACTATCTAAAATTTTATTCAATATTTAAAAGAACATGAATAAGATAGTTATAAGTGTAGTTTTGAGTAACACAACAACAAGACGAACAACATAGTATACGTGATAACTGTTCCAATGTATCTGTTAGACTTGAGGTAGAATTCGATTGATAGCTGGAATTTTTATTTTTTGAAATCTTTTCATGTGAACATCGAAGATGACATATATGAATTGTTGACGAAATCTTTCGGATACACAAATGTAAATGTAGAAAGAACTCTGAAGAAAAATACAATGAGAAAATTCAAAATGAGATTCAATTTGATCAGATTGATACTTACAGCCCAATATAGATAGTAAACGAAGAAACCAAGAATGCTCGCAAACTGCATCTGTGCTTGGAGGACTGAGTTATTGGTGACGTTGGTGGTCGCGCCAATAATCGTGACGACAGCGAATGGTGTCATAGTAACGAAGTTGTACACAACTTGCACAAGAATCATCTCTGTCAATTGTTTGTCTAATTCACGTCTCACAAGTGGTACTGTTCGATAAGGTATAGTTTGTACATTACGATAAGCCATTAATGCGAAAATGATCGTAAGAACAGTTGGCAAAAAATACATCAACATTAAACTGTATCCATAAGTGTAATAGTTCTGAAACATAGAATTTATTATGATACAACTAACTTGACCCGTTGTAGGAGATTGGAAATGACCGTAATAAAGTACGTATGGAACTCCATGAAAAGTCCAAAATAGAACTGTTATTGCAGTTAAACGATAAGTTAGCTTGCTACTACTCCACTGTCGCCATCGAAGACTTGAGCATGTTGCAAAAAATTGATCGAGTGTTGCCAAACACATGCATGTTAAAGAAGTTAGAGCACAAAGTTGTACAAAGGCTAATCTGAATTTACAATAAATTAGTGAACTTTGAGTCCAGTCGATGCCAAAACCACTGATCATGATACGAGAAAGTGTAGTCGTAATCAAAGAACCAATATTGACGAAAGACATAACGACCAAATAGAATGCACAAGAGGTCTGTCGAAAGGTACGAAGACTGAGAAAGACAATAATATTGAATAATCCACCAAGCACACCAGCAACAAGAACAGCTGTACCCAAATAAATAGAGACTTGTCGTGTGGCGAAAATAAGAGCTGAAATAGTCGACGATGACATATTTGCTTCAAAACTAAAACTTCTAAAAAGAATAATGTACTATGTCATGTAGTATTTTTTCTGACTCTTCAAAAAATACTATAATTGCAATTATATTATACTTCAAAGAAAAAATGACATTGAAAACTAATGATCAAGTAAATTATTATATAGAAGGAAGGAACATCTTTCATCTTCATATAATAAATTTAACCGACAGCGTTATTACATTAATGATGAATAAAAACGAGTTGTAGATATCTTTTTTTCTTTCTCTTTCTTCGCAACGATGACGTTTAATTACGCAGGACATATCTAATCAACAAGATTTGAAAACGTTTTTTTACCTTTAAACGTATGTGAAAACACATTCCAGCTGCGTTTGACACGCACCTAAAACGAAACATCTGCCGTGTTCGTCCAAATGCATTTGATATCAAGCGTTTAGATAGAGATGAAGAAAATGTTTTTAAAAAAAAATACGAATTGAGAAAATCTCGGTATTTACATCACATAAAAATAAAATGTTATTTTATTTGAGAGAAAGAAAAGGTTAAATATATTTTATAAGTACGTGCTATATATTTTTTAATAAAAAAAATATTTTCCTTCTGCTCTATTTAATTTTAATTTGTTGTATGTTTTGTACTTTCCGTTCATCTAAAAGAATTATCATTTATTTACACATCAAGAGTCTTTTTTTTGTAATAAAAAATTTAACTTTGAAAAAAACAGGAACTCACTCTTAACATGAGAAAAACAACTTTTTGTTTTTATAAAGAAGTAATTATTATCCAGGTCATTACTATATAAATACTTTTAAACGATGTTGTGTTTTTGGCAAAAAAAAGAAAGAAAGAAAGAAATGTTTGTGTGTTTTATTGGAATCAACAAGACCAGATAGATTAACGATTTTCGACTAAAAAAACATAGAAAGCATCATTATAATGCACGAAAAAATAGATTCTTACTGTGTGTAGTAATATCAAGTTCATTCATCATTTCAGTAATTTGTACTTCAAAACGACTTTGAAGTTTATTAAGAATTGCTGTATCATTTTCATCTGTAACAAATGTTAATACCAAACATTTTCTGCCAAAATGACCAGTACGAGTAATCTAAAATGATATATTTTCATGAATTCAATATACAGAACTATTCTATTATACATACTCGATGAAGATAAGTCTCAATATCTTCTGGCATATCATAATGCAATATAATATTAACACGTTCAATATTTATAATATCATGTCCAAATAGATCTGTTGTAATAAGAATACGTGTTTGAAACTCGTTAAATTGTTTATAGCGTGCCAAACTAAATAAATAAATAATTTATCTATTTTATTTTAATTAAAAATCAACCAACCGTTCTTCTTGTGTCATTCTACTATGAATTTCAATAGCAGGAAAGTTTTGTTCAATTAATAATTTACATAAATCAATACAACGTGATACAGATTTAACAAAAATAATTAATTGTGTAAATTCTAATTTATCAAGTAAATTAATTAATTTTTGAGTTTTTTCATTTTCATGTAATTTTATATAATATTGACGAAGATCCTTCATTAAAAAATAAGATTTAAAAAGATAACACAGCCATAAGAAAGAATACTCTGCCTTTATGGTGAGGATACACTATCCGAAGATAGTTTTTCTCGAGAAGTATGGCTGATTGTAGGTCTGAATAGAAGATCGATCTGTCTCAGAGTACTATGTTATGTCACATTCTCAAGGGAAAAAGTCTGTCTTTCAGTATGTTTGCAATCGAATAGTTTCTACACATTTGTGAGCAGTTCTCTGTATATTTATTGAAAAGAATTAAACTTACATGGTTTGTCAATTTAATTTCATCATCCATATAAATTTCCAATGGCTATAAAATTAGACAATAACAATATTATTATTTTGAATCGAAGAAAAAACTGTTACTATCATACATCATGCATAAATTTCTTACATATTGTTCGCATTTCTTTGCTTAATTTTGTACTACACATCAATACTTGTTTTTCATATGGTGTCATTTTGAATATTTCTTGCACATCTTGACGTATATCTATGATTATATATAGAAATATTAGAATTAATTAAAGATTGAAATATTCTATTTTTTTACCAAATGATTCAAGTAAATAATCACATGAATCAATGATGAAATGTTTGATATAACATAAACTAAATACTTCCTTCTTTATTAAAGCTAAAATTCTACCAGGTGTTCCAAGAACAATATGTGGACAATTATTTTTTAAAACATCCTCATGATTTGTTATTGGTACACCACCAAAAAACGTGGAGACTTTCACAGATGGCATATACCTGCAAAAACGTTCATATTCACGACCTATACTAAATGTCAATTCACGTGTATGACAAATGACGATTATAGATATCTAAAAATGAAATTGAATCTTACATAAGAAAATTTTATTTTATGAAAATTATTTACTTGTCCATCAATAGGTTTCAGTTGTTGAAGTGTTGCAAGTACAAAAGCAGATGTTTTACCCATACCCGATTTGGCTTCGTATAGAATATCTGTACCAAGAATAGCTTGTGGAATTAATTTTTGTTGAACTGTAGAATAAATAAATAAATAAGTTCTTATTGAAAATTATTTTCTCTTTTTCTTATATAAAACCTTCGGATGGATGTTCAAAACCACAATTCATAACAGCACGAAGTAATTCAGGTTTAAAAAGATAATCTTTAAAACTACGTGTAGATATTGGCATATGTGAATTTATTGCTGTTTCACTTTGTAATGATGTTACATCATTTTTATTTTCTATTTGTGATGCATTATTTGTTTCATTATAGTTGACAAGTTCTTGTTCACCAAACATTGTTATCTCAAAATATATTTCTCTTTATTTTAACTAAATGATAAAGCAAAATATCAATGGAGGATTTGTATATATACATAACCTACACGAAATATGGAGAGATTATATGAGAGATCCTATAAGATTTTCAATAGAACGAATTCGTTTATAAGTCAAGACGTATCTCATGTACGATGGTTCTCGAGGAGGGATAGAATCGCTTTCTCTCGTTTGTAGTCTCTGCTATATGGCAATCTAAGGGAGAAAAATATTGTAACTTATTTAGATGTGAATGAATAAGTATGAGTATCGCGTTTTAAGGATAAGGAATAATCAAAATACTTACGTGTTTACTCTCGAAAATGTAAAGAAATAACTAATGAAGTAAATGGACTCTATTTTATTCTTACCGTCGATAAATATTCGTCATTGCTCGAGTAAGTTAGTTATTACATCGAATTGTGAAACACAACGTGACGCACTTCGAACAGAACAACATATTACATGTAGAAAAGAAAAAATATTTTTGTTATTGCATACAACTTATGTCACGATAAAATGAAATACATAAATAACGAAATATAGTATTTGCCTAGTTCTCTCCATCAATAAACAGTCGTTGTTGATAGCAAGAAGTTCAAATTGTGAAACTTCAATTATACCATATGAAGATGAGTGGGTGTGAGTGTGGTTGTGACTGTGACTAAATGTAAATATGAGATGAATATTATACCTACACTCACACTCCACCATAATGATGCCTCAACAAATGCTCAAATATTCTTTTGAATGTACTCTAACATAGTAATAACTATGAGCACCTACGTGTAGAAAAATTCGAGATTTGTGGCTCAAATAAAAATATTCTATACATTCGTAATAAAGCTAGCAGTCTTATTCATACTGAAATGCACATTTAGATCCACCTATATACCTGTGTCCTTGTCATTAAAATTTCATTTTTGGACGAAATGTGAATTCCTTGTTAAAAATCAACAAATTATCCTAAAAGATCGTTTGTCCAAATTTATTATTTTTGATTCGAACGCATCGATTGAAAAATTAATGTTTCGGTCATTTATTTAGATACCTTAGTAAAAATAAGATTTTTCTTTTTTTTCCACTGACGTTTATTTACATTGATTGGTGTTGTTATGAGGCACATGTGCACATAGTCAGCCAAACAACATAAACCTTTACTTTTTTTCCATTCTTTTCTAGCAAGTAAGTCATCTCATGGTAACGTCAAATAACAGAACACCGTTTAATATGCCACATAATTCAAATTATATATATATGCGATGGATGTGAAGATAATTTTTGCTTGAAATATTTACTGAAGCATCGTCTTAATTTCACGAAACGTCCTTCAACCTTCGAAAATCGATTCTGGTTCGATTATCATTTGAACGAAGTGTAGACGCAACTGTAATCAACATTTCTTTCTTTTATTCAAAAAAATAAAAAAATCGTTGGCTTTCACGTGGGGTACTTCGAGTATTTTTCCGTTTTTCTTCTACCTGAGTGTTTTAAACACGTTTTGAACTCTCATGTCGACCACAGGTTAATTTAGGACTTGAAGTAAAAAAAGATTTTTATAGTCTGTCATACGACAATGTCGGAAGAAAAAGGCAGAGAAAATCTTCCTCATGATGTGATTATCATTTGGTTAGATAAATTGTTAATAAATCCTGAAAAACAATTGCTATTCCAACGAAAACATGATTTATTCTACTGCGTCAAGTCCATTCGTCCATTTCTCGATACAACTACCTGTCAAGAATACATTGAAAAGATGAATGCTGTGCGGATAATTCTGATTGTTTCTGGTTCTCTTGGTCAAACATTTATACCTTCCATTCATGATTTGACTCAGATTGCTTACGTCTATATCTTTTGTTTCGATGTAGATAAGCACAACAGTTGGACAAAACAATGGAATAAAATCCGTGGTGTCTACAATAATGAGAACAGCTTATCAAGGAAGCTAAAAGATGATTTAAGATCCTTGACTGAAGTTAACTTACCATTTGGATTATTCGATACCGGCCAACGTTCATTGAAAGATTTGAACAATGAACAAGCTTCTTTCATGTGGTCTCAATTAATCACTGAAGTTCTTTTACGTTTACCACAATCATCCGAAGCCAAAGCAGAGATGATCGGTGAATGTCGATTGAGTTATAAAGACAATGAAGTTCAATTGAAGAACATTGAAATATTTGAGAAGAGTTATCGAGAAAATGAAGCAATTAAATGGTACACTAAAAATGGCTTTATCTTTCAACTATTTAACAAAGCTTTTCGTCGACAAGATTTCGAGGTTATCTTTAAATATCGTTATTTTCTTCTTGATTTATTCAAAGAAATACACTCCTTATACGTGCAACAGTATCAAACTGTGCAACAGCATCTAACCGTTTATCGTGGACAGATGATGTGGAAAAGTGAACTTATGAAAATAAAACAAAATGTTGGTCATTTAATATCCATCAATACATTTTTCTCAACATCTATTTCACCAATTGTTGCAGCGAGTTTCTGCGGTAATGGTGAGTATGAATCTGAAGGAATCGTCTCAGTCATGTTTGAAATTGAACTCGATGCCAGTACTCCGAGTCGCCCATTTGCAAGGATTGAAACGTCAAGTGTGATTGGAGATGAGCGCGAAGTTCTTTTTTCTATGGGTACTGTCTTTCATGTTGAAAATGTCGATCAGGAAACAGATACAATCTGGTTGGTGAAATTAACTTGGAATCATCAGACACAAGAAAAACTCAAAGAGATGAAACAGCTCACTGATCTGCTAGATTTTTATACTGGTCAACGTATCGGTGATCATCCATCAATATTGACGTTTGGTTACTTTCTTTCTAAAATGGGTCTCTTACGTCAAGCGCTTCGTTTCTATGTCTATCTACGTAAAACATTACCCAAAGACCATTCAGATCGAGGAGTTTTACACAATAATCTTGGAGAAGTTTTAAGAAAATTGAACTATTTCAATCAGGCACGCTATCATTTTGAGAAATCATTGGAGCTTTGCGCCGATACTATGTCAATTTATCATCCACTCTGGGCTATTGTACATAGTAATATTGCTCTACTCAATCTCAACTGTAGAAAGCCGAAGGAAGCTCTAAAATGTTATCGTTATGCCGCATTTATACTTTCTCGATACATCGCCGACGATGTAGAGCGCGATTCTATCTACATTGAAGAAGCTTTAGCTGGCATATATCATGGCATGGGTGCAGCATTCATCTATCTCGAAGAATATCAAAATGCGACTGTTTGCCAGCAGAAAGCTTTAAAAATAGAACTACGTATTTTACCAAATGACCATCCGACATTAGTTGAATCTTATCATGAATTAGGCAGTTTATATATGAAATTAAAGAAATATTCCGAAGCTTTGAAAAATTATGAAACTGCTTTGCAAATAGCACAAAAGAATTTACTTGAGAAAGATCAACGATATATTTGGCTTCATGTGAATATTGCCACTTTAACCTTTTATATCGAAGGTGATACATCGAAAACGTTGAAACATTGTTCTCATGCTCGAGAAATTATCGAACAAACGAACATAGCGTGTTCAAGCGATTTGTATTTTGATGTGTATCAGAAATTAGCGATTTTATACTTTTATTTGAATCTTCTACCTCTCGCCTTTAATATGTGGGAACGGTACATTCAAGCAATCAAACATCAATCAAAAGCCCATAACAACAATATTGATCTTCTTGAAGTGTGCAGACAGGTCGACACCGTCATGTCTTCTGAGACAAACTCGAAATCCAACTCAAATTACCTGCTACTCCATCAAGACAACTCCCATGAGATCATATCGATTCCTAAGCTTGAAAGCATGGGTCTGTGTGAATTGGCAGATACATGTCGATCAACAGGATATATTAGCTACGCTATTCGCTGTTATCTCTGCTTGTTAGAGAAACAGTCTGTCACTAATGATCCTCATTTTGATCAGATACATAAATCTCGTCTTCATAATAATTTAGCGGCATGTTATCAGGATTTGAATGATAATAAAAAAGCTCTATATCATTACCAACATTCATTGGATATTCTGACAGTTGAGAATAAAGAAGAAAGTATACAAACTGCGATTATTCATTGTAATATTGCTTTGATTCATTTCGAACTGGATGAATTGAGTCGAGCAGAAGAACATTTACGTAAAAGTTTGGTCCAATATAAAAAGCAATCAAAACATCAATCTGATCTACTAGATGTGAAGATATATATTGCATTGGTCAAGATTTACCAACGATGGGGCAACCGGCACATGGTGTGTAATTATTATCAATGCATCGTCAATCAAATGAAAATCGACAGAGCAGAACCGTCTATTATTAAAAAATTTGAAAAACTTTTACAAAATGCAATTGAGAAAATCAATGTTGATTGAATTTTCTCTCGACTTTATCTATAAATTAACAGACACTTGTTAACTCATTGTCACCCGGAAAATTTTTGTTGACTATTCTGAGAGTGCGAACGATGAGTCTGTTTGGAGATGCGTAGTATTTTTCACGTGCTTTGATTGAGGGTGTGGGTGTTCACTAATTAGTTTAATATTTCTTTGGGTAGGGTGGGTGCGGGTGTCCTTTGTTGATCTAATAAGAACTCCCACAACCACACCCACCCAATACATACCTGTGAGTCAGGTAAAATGGTATCATAAACTGTATGAACGAAAGAAAACTTACTTTTATGATTGTCTTTCAACGTTAGAAAAAACGCTTCAAGACTTTTTCCTATTTTATTCTTATAATAAAGATGAAAGGTGGAATTCTTTATTGAGATGTAGTTAAGAAAAGAGAGAAGATGATAAATAAGAATATATTAATGTTCTTTCGTTGTTTCAGTTATCACCTTTACCATATTTCTTTAACCACAATAGTTCTTCAGTAATTTTTGTGAATCCAGACATTGGACTGGAAAATTGGTGCCCTTCATTCGAAAAAATTTGTAATTTTGCAGGAATTTCACGACTATCGAGTGCACGCTTTAAAATATAACTTTGACTAGCAGGAACTCGTTCATCCGTTCCACCGGTACAAATATATGTAGGTGTACGAACTTTATCCATCTGATAAATAGGTGCTTCATTTTGGTATACACGGGGTATCTCCCATGGCAATCCATTAAACCAATACTTGTAAAAATCAGGAGCATCCACTGTACCCCAAGCAGAAACATGTTCAAATGAACTTGAACAAGATAGAGCAGCATTGAAGCGTTCGGTTTGTGTAATCAACCAATTAGTCAGAGAACCACCAAAACTACAACCACCAACAGTAAGTTTAGATGGATCAGCAATGCCATCTTTAATTAATTGATCAACTCCTGAAAGAATATCTTTTCCTGCTAAAGATAAAGGTTTTCCACGAAGTTCCGCTATAAATTCATCACCATATCCTGTTGAACCACGATAATTAGGTTCTAATACTAACCAACCATTAGAAGCTGCTAATGGAGCCCAATTGTACGGATTTCCATACAATTGATTTAAACTTGCAAGGTTAGGACCACCATGAATGAGAACAAGAAGAGGTAAATTTGTCCAGTGAAATTTTCCTGGTGGATAATGTAATATTCCTTCAATGATTCTATGATCATCTGGATTTGTCCAATTATATACTTCGATTTGTGGTAAATTTCTTTGAGTAAACAGTTCATTTTCATTTGTAATTTGTTTCGCTGATGATAAATCATTAATATTATTAGCACAATAAATTTCCATGGGCAATTGCGATTCTGAATAAACAAAAGCAATCGAACAATTTGGATTCGAAGATGATACAATAGAAGCATAAGTTCCTACAAATCCAGGATGATAGATCCAACCTTCATCTGATGATTTTTGTGAGTAGATTCCAACATTTGTTTTCCATTGTCCAAGTATATATACACCACCCTCAGCTTTTGGAGCATATCCCATAATGTTACCCATAAAATAATTTTTGAAATGCGTTGTTTGTTCATTTGTTAAATTTAACATGTAAAATCCTTGAGCTGAATTGCTAGGTGCTGAATGAAGTACAACTCCTACTGAAAACAAGACATTTTTACCATCACTTGACAACTGCAGTTGATTTTCTTCTATTTTATTATTGGTTAGTCTTGTTACTGATCTTAAATTCTGTAGATCAATTGAATAAATTTCAGAATCATCGAAATTTTTGATAGCAGTTGATGTGCTTGTAAAAACTAGTTTGTTTTCCGATGGAAAAAATAAGAATTCAGAAATTGAAAATGAAATATTTTTCAATGAATGTATTTCCGTAGATATTGTAGAATTCTTTCGATTGAAATCAATACGATAGATTGTATTAGAATTATATGCATATTTATTACTTTCATCATTAACGAAGTAAATAGATGAATCATCACGAGACCATGCAAACACTTTTGGTATTTGATATTTAATACCAATTGATAAAAATTCCTTTGAATCGACTGAATATAAAAAGATATAAGATTTGAAAAAGTCAAATGGTTCCAACCAAATTTCGTGATCATTTGTAATATTTGTTACTGGTTGTTTCGTTAAGAATAAAGCAATGTAATTACCACTAGGTGACCATTGTGGTTTTATATATGAATAAAGATCTTTTGTAATTAATGTTTCTTTTTCTGTTTCAGTATTGTATAACCACAAACTATGCTCATAAGTATATTTATACCATAAAGGATGTTGTTTTACAAAAAATAAATATTGACCAGTTGGTGAAAAGGTTAAGTAATAAAACGTTGTGTAATTGAGATATTCAAATACGCCGAGTTCTGGTTTTATTTCATCAGATGTAAGATTTTCGATTGATTTTATTGAAGAAAATGTAGTATTAAAATCATCGTTATGTGTCATAGTTGATTCAGTGTCAATTGGTAAACATGATAATAAATTGAAAATCAATGTAAAATATAAGATGATTTGTATTATCAACATGGTTAAATTTCATCTTAACAATGTTGCAACAATTTTGATATGTTGTTATGCGTATATATAGATATATAGATAATTGTGAATAATATAATGCTTATGTTTCAAAAGGTTAGTGATAAAGTGTTTGGTAGTCGCTTAAATAATGTCATCACTCAATTTCATATGCGTTTTTTTCCTCTTCTTCCGTCATTCAGCTGTCCTCTCATTGATGATTGATATTGCTATCTATTTTTTACATGGCAGAAAGTATCACTATGATATACGTCAGAGCAAACTACTTGATGAAATAACGAAAGAAAAAATCTCAGATAGAACAAGATGTTTCTATATACTAGCGAACAGCTTAATCATATATATATTCAATAATGGATACGAGAATGCATCCTATTCCGCGATGTTGAACATTGGAGGAATCAGTTCCGCACCGGAATCGATTCCGTCCAATTCCGGGAACTCGATCGACACACAACATAAGACACCCAGTCAAGATTGATCGAGTTCGACCGATTCCGGAATTGCACGGAATTCCCACCGATTCCGGAATTGCACGGAATTCCCACCGATTCCGGAATTGCACGGAATTCCCACCGATTCCGGAATTGCACGGAATTCCTACCGATTCCGGAATTGCACGGAATTGGTTCCGATTCCGGAATTCCGCACCGGAATCACACCATCCACATTTATTGTGTTGTGTTGATAAGTTATCCCGTTTGAATACGAT